>SNQJ01S0162963.1:0-21391 GCA_010110895.2 Picea sitchensis | reverse complement strand
GGTAATGAGCCAATATTAGGGCTTAACACATTCACGGGGCTATGCTAGTGTTGATATGACCAAGGGGAGAATGACTCATTCACTCACGGGTCTCTGCTAGTGGTGAATGGCCCAAGTATGTTGATGTTCTCCAGGTTCATGCATATATCCTTCCTAGATTGGTCATGCATGAGGATATGTTAGTGTTGATATGACCAAAGGAGAATGATTCACTCATCCACGAGACTTTACTAGTGGTGTGTGGCCCAGATAAGCATCATGCATACATTATCCCAGATTGGTCATGCACGGAGCTATGCTAGTGATGATATGACCAAGGGTAATGATTAATTCACTCACGGGGCTCACTTTGTGGTGAATGGCCTAGGTGTAGTCCTTCTCCTGTCAAGGAGTGGATGGACTCAAGATGTTATCACATGCATATTTTGGGACAAAATGCATGTGCGAAGATGGCACATCAACATGGCTCATGAAGACAAATTTTCTATGACAGAAGAAATCCAAGTATTGAGAATGCCTCCCTCGTTGAGAGGGAGTGTTAGATATTTGCAACTTTGGGTAGTCATCCTCGACAAGAAAGTGCAAGAAGAACCATCTATAACATTACAAGAAGCCCCAGGAAGAAGTTGAAGATCCATGAAGATAAGTCGACCCCATGGGAAATTAATAAAGAAGTTGAGGACCCAGAAACAAGAAAACGAACCCAGACTGGCACCCAGATTAGTATAAATATAGGACTGGCTCATTTCATTTGGACAAGCAGACAACTCCTTCTGCAGTGCACACAAGGAAGCTGCAACTACAGTTTTGGCAATTTCACTATTTTTGGGTTACTGTTTATCTTGGAGAGTGTGCCACACTTGGAGAAGCTCTTGCTTGGTTATTCTTGGTCATATTATTGATGATCTAAGTCTTGGTGATGCTAGACATGGGTAGGATCTTCTTTTTATGGTATTTTGGCTATTGATGGCGATGTACTAGTAATATCTTGGACTAAATTCTTCTAGAGAAAGGTTGTTGGGTTTTGTCCCAAGTTTGGGTTTCCCAGGATAAACTCTTGTGTTCTTGTGTCTAATGTGCATGGTTAATATTTCTAGATATTTTTATTTATGATACAATGCTATAGTTGATATTTTTAGTGTATACTTATTCTATGATAATTGTTGTATGAAAGTGAATCTTGTTATTAATCATAAGGCAATAACTATCAGATCTGAGAACCATGTAAACACCAACATTGGTGAGGATATTTCTCATGGTCAAATACAAGTCTTTGAGCCTCAATTCCTCTCAAGCATCCTCACTTCATTTTTTGAACCTTTGTTATGTGTTTGTTTTGTCCATTCTTAACATATGAACATACACTAGTACGATTTGAGAAATTTGTGACTAAAAAAAAGAAACAATTAAAACATGTATACACACTACTATTTTTTGGGAGATGTCTAGCAGTAATATAATCCCAATCATTTATAATAGGATTAAAGGGACTGACAAATCAGGTTATCCAATTAATGACTAAGAGACATATTGTTGATCATAGTTTTCATATATTTACTAATTTAATGAGTCATTAATTGTTGTCATTTTGTAGTATATTCACTAGTTTAATGAGTCATTAAGTGTCCACCAAAGTAGTCATGTTTGTTCTTCTTTCTTATATTGGGAAGGGAAACTACCATAGTTTTGCTTCATCTAAGTAATGTGTGATTGTTTGATGTATCTTTTTGTGAGAAAGAATGGAATATAAGATGCAAATTTATGAGAAAGAAAATGTTTACTTAACTAGTAATATGAACACAGTTCAAACATATATCCTTTAATATGTTCAACAAAGGCACTATTTTGCTATCAACCCACCTCTAGATGCAAGAATTCCATGGTGATGGGGAAAATATGCAATGGCCTTAACAATAGCAGTATTCTCATTGAATCTCAGTAGGGGTTGTGAGGATTATTTATTCCACACTAAGAGTTGTCAAAGAGTGCAACAACTTGGGATTAATATGCTTCAACAAAGTGAAGGGTCGTGAAAAATGGCAATAGTATGGATCATTGATTTAGACCATCACAAACATCTAGCTTGATTATAATTTCCACCTGATGCAAGTTCTCCCTCATCATAAGACAACTTCAATCTAAATGCCTGGAAGTAATATATGCAAGTTGATCATATGTCCTCTACACAATGTTTTGCATATGATAGAAATTAATTATTGGGAAATTGCCTACGATTTATACCCAAAAAATCCATATTAATAATATCTGCAACAAAGAAAATCAACACATAGGGAACTTGCCTCTAGCTTATGCCTAACAAGATTTTTTATGAAGTCGTCTTTAACAAAAGTATCACAATGAAGAATATTTTAATCCCTACTACCAAATGATAAGATATAAGAACTCCAAACTAGTTCTCTCACTCTACTACAATGCAACCAAACTCTAAACATTTTTACAATGAGATATGTCCCACACACACACACACACACACACATATATATATATATATAATCACCATGTAATTGTATAGATATCTCACAAGCTTCCACTTAAATGATATAAATTAGATATACATGGTTGAATACTTCATACTTCAATTTAAAAAAGAAAATAATCTAGTAGTGTTATCTTAAGCATAATAACCTTGCTACTTTCCAAATGATAGAGATGAACACAAAAGTACGCTAATTCAAGTTTTGTATACACACATAAAAATATCAACGGAATGGATTTAAATTCATAATATTGCAAGGAATATCAATAAGTCATTCCTTTCTCAAGCATATATCATGCAATATATTTTAACATCGTCACCTTGAGACACATATTTATTGCATTCCCTATACTTCTCCAATACTAGTACCCATAGCTAGAAGTGTGCCCTGTGGTATCCATCCAATTGAACATCTACTATCAATGACTCCTATATCACACCTACATATTAGGGGATAAAAAAATGTCAAGACGTGATAATGATGAGTTCATAGAAATAATACAATTAGGATCTTGGCTTAGTTGAAATATGGATGAAGAAATAACAAACAATTAATATATTGTAAACATTGTTGTCAATTGGGTGTACCTTGAGTAGTTGTGAGGAAAAGTTGTTACCCTCCTCACATGAGTTCAAACCCCTCATTGTGACATGTTTTCTCTTAGTGATCCAATTGTTTATGAACTATATATAATCTAATTAGGATTTACCTTGGGTACCATCCTCATAATAAGAGGAAGTGCCTAGGTGTTTCCCTCGAGAATATTACTTGGAAAAAAAATAAAAAATTGTAAACATCAGTGGATTATTTAAGAGTTATTTAAATTCATATAAAACTTATGTGATCTATTCATTCTTCATCCTCCATTCTCTCAATTAATTATATTTAGTTGAACTAATATTATTATTAACTAAATATTTTTTTCATTCTCAATTCTCTCCATCAATTCTAATAAGACACTACCATAACATGAATTTTGGGATAAAGAATGAAACACTCCTCCAAAGCACAACCTAAAACTAGCTTCAAGTTTGAAACTTATTATAATGCCTTGCCCAATAGAGAGGATTATGCAATGTAGTGACATGGTATCGATGGCATATTAATAATCTTCCTTTTATAAAACTCAAGTTCTCTTGTAAGGACAAAAACACACAATAGCAAATAGGTGGCTATATACACATCAATCCCATATAGCTCAACCCTAAGAAAATGTGTAGAGTTCAAAGTCTATCAAGTGCCAAGTGATCTATTTTTTCCAACTATAATAAAATGTGGAACTCAAACATTTAGCATGTTTTTGAAAATTTCATTCATTAGTGTCATGCAATTTTCAATATAAATCAAATTTTAAAGGTTTTCTTATTTCATTAAATCTATATAGCATGCAATTTTTTAATTGAGAATAATGTTTTTCTTTAAACGTGACATCTAGCATATTCCACCGCATACATAGATAAGGAAAATATTGGAATATTCTCACATATTTACTTTACTTCTATATTCATTATAATTTATTGTTGGCCATGTAAGTGCTACGTTAAATTTCAATCACTTTGAACATAAAATATTGGAATCTTCCCACATATTTACTTTACTTCTATAGTCATTATTATCTATTGTTGGCCATG
This sequence comes from Picea sitchensis, assembly GCA_010110895.2. NCBI lineage: Eukaryota > Viridiplantae > Streptophyta > Pinopsida > Pinales > Pinaceae > Picea > Picea sitchensis. The sequence goes on along the minus strand of SNQJ01S0162963.1, from coordinate 17,262 downwards.
TAAGTGCTACGTTAGATTTCAATCACTTTGAACAACTAGTGCATTCATACCAAATGCTACCATGTTCTCTCTTTCTAATATATTTTTCATGTTCTCTCTTTCTAATATATTTTTCCTTTTAGTTATTTTTCTTAATGTTCTTAATAAACATTGATGGTCGTTATTTGCATAATTTTTAAGATGTTTGATGTCATGATTACATTCAATCATTTGAGTCACCTAAATGGAAGCACCTAAGGTTAAGGATATATTTACTATTTAATCATATATCTCATTAATAAATGAGATGTTTCAAATTTCAATTAAGTGAACAATTTGACATTTAAATTAAGGGTAAAGCTTTCTCACCTTGTTTTTGTATGACAAATTTGTATTTGCTTGAAATAATGTTGTTATATTTATACAATAATATTCTTTATATTGTGATTTTTTTCAAGATACAAACATGTAAGTTGGCTAGTTCCTATGTAAACTATTTCATTTCTAAAAAAAAAATTGGTTCTATTAGCCAGGTTGTTTCTCTAAGAATAGTTGCCAATATATTCTTCCAAGCCTTGGCATGGATGAATGCTCTTTTTTAACTTCACATGTTTACCAAGGGAAAGGCCCCAATCAGACCTTTCACTACCAAAAATCGTGAACCCTCCAGTTTATGGTTCAACTATCATTACTTGTTTATTATGAGTTAAATCTAAATGTAGTTCAAATGTAAATGCATGATGCAATTGTTCTATTGTTAAACCAATTTAACTATCTTAGATAGGAACATTACAAGAATAAACGATATAAAAAAATAAAGATATATACAAACAACACATATGAATTAGTTCATTAAATTACATATTACACAAATCTCTAAAAACATTATAGTAATTGAGAATAGACTACAACAATACCATAAATTATAGTCCTATATCAATTTTGTGAGCAGAAAAGATAAGATAAAGTAAGAAAATATATGATATGCACAAGAATAGTCTATATCATATATATCTATCCTTAGAAATTTGCAAAGCACCATGAATAACAAGAATAGTCCATACTAATCACAATAATAATGAAATTCCCAAAAATTTGGTCGATGATGGATTCTCAATTAACATGAAGATAGCTTGAATTGTCAATAAAAAAATCCCTCTATTGATTATATCAATAGTATTCATACAAAAAATATAGTGTGTGTTGAAGTGTTTCAACTTTCAAACACTTCATCTTCTAGGCCTACTTATTATGGGGTTCATCCCAATCTATTCTATCCCCTATATATTCTTTCTTAGTTTCATAACTTTTATAATTTCAAAAGAGATAGTAAAACAATGTTGTTCAAAGGGGTCTTAGATTATATCTAGGCTATTTTCCAACTTTCTATGCCCCTCATCAAGCTTAGAAAAAAATATGTTCATCAGACTTGTCTCTTTAGTGGGAATTTCTACATACTTCTTGGCCACCATCTAGCCGACTCTAGGGATCTATTAGATGACGCTCCTTTTCTTGATAAGTTTCTCATTCAATGCCCCCATTATTTCAACCTGGGATAAAAACATATCATTTTATCTAGAAGGGGATAGTTGGCACTTATGTGTGATTATTTACACATCATTCCAAAACTAATTGTATTCCTTTCTCAACTCTTGAATATCTCCAACTAAGTGTTGAGCTATCTCTTTCCAATAATCCATCCCAACATCAATTTTTTTTGTTATTTTTTTCATTTGAATGAGGGATGTATGGAGGATCTTCCATGAAATATCATTGCCATTCTTTAAGGTGACATATATAGCATTGTCACCCCTCTTAAATTTGTTTACGATCATACAATCTATTAGAGATGGTTATTGCTTCTTGGTACTTATCCTACATGTCTACCAGGTTCTTGTAAAAATCTCTTTGTACTACATTCATGCTCTGTTAGATCTACAAGGCATACTCTACAAATTTCATTATATCATTTCTAGTTGTCTTGTAATATTCTACATGATGTTTAGACATTTTTGTTTCCTTTTTGTATTTATCCATTTCATAAGTCATGTTTAGAACATTTAACTTATTATCTTGAGCAATAACTACCCCAACAATGTGTAAGGCAACTAGGTCTAGTTCGTTGACATCTAGGATGATTGTCTTTGTGGTTTCTATTTCTACTTGGTCGGTGGTTGTCCTTCTCTTTTTGTGAGTTTGTCTCACAATCTGCTTTAGTTTTATGCTAAATGAGAAGAGTTTTAGTCAAGATACTTCATTGATTGAATACTCAATTTAGTGAAAGATTAAAAGTTTTGATTGGTAGGACCTAGAATTCCTCTTTCTTTGCTCAATCCATAGTGAGACATAGTCATAATAGTTCTAGGGATGAGTGTTTTCTACTTATGTGATCCAATTATCGCATCCCCTTATGGATTCCCAAGATATTTTACAACCTCTGTAAATGTTGTCCTCTTGTATTCACTCTCTTAATCTTCCCTGTTGATACCACTTAATACTTTTGAAATCTAGAAGTTCTTTGTTTGAGCACCATGAACAACAAGAATAGTTCATACTAATCATAATAATAACAAAATTCTCAAAATTTTGGTCAATGATGGCTTCTCAATTAACATGAAGATAGCTTACAATGTTAATCAAAAAGCCCTTTTTTCATTATACTAATAGTATTCATACAAAAAATAAAGTAGTGGGAGATGAAGTGTTTCAACTTCCAAACTCTTCATCTTCTAAGCCTGCTAATTAAGGGGTTGTTCATCCTCGTCTATTCTATCCCCTATATATTCTTTCCAAGTTTCATAAACTTTTCTAATTTCAAAGAGATAATAAAACATTGTTGTTCAAAGGGGTCTTAGATGATTGCTAGTCTATTTTCCAACTTGATATGCCCCTCATCAAGCTTAGACAAAAATATTTTTATTAGACTTATCTCTCTGGTGGGTATTTCTACATACATTTTGGCCACCATCTTGTTGACTCTAGGGATCTATTAGATGACACTCCTTTTCTTGCTCTACTTCTCATTCATGTCCCCATTATTTCAACATGGGATAAAATAAAAATAAAATCTCTAAAAATGGATGGCTAGCACTTTTGTGTGACTATTTCCACACCATTCCAAAACTAGTTACATTCCTTTCTCAACTCCTAGATATCTCCACTTAAGTGTTGAGTTGTGCCTTTTTGGTAATCTAGCCTAACATTATTTTTTTTCTAATTCTTTTTTCATTTGAATGAGGGACATATGGAGGAGATTTCATGAAATATCATTGCCATTTTTTAGGGTGGCCTATATATCAGTGTCATCCCTCTTATCTTTGTTTTAGATCCTACAATATATAAGAGATGGTTATTGCTTCTTGGTACTTATCCTATAGGTCAACAATGTTCTTGTAGTAATCTCTTTGTGCTACACGCACTCTCTTTTAGATCTCCAAAGTATATTCTACAAATTTTGTTATATCATTTGTAGTTGCCTTGTAATATTCTACTTGATGTTTAGATTTTTTATTTCCCTTTTGTATTTATCCATTTCAAAAGTCATGTTTACAACGCTTAACTTGTTAGCTTGAGTGGTAGCTACCTCAATAGTGATTAAGGAAACTGGATCTAGTTCCGAGGTTAATTGTCGGATAATCCACAGTTGGTGTCATTTTTGTCATCGACGTTTCGAATCCGAATCGGGATTCATCATCAGGACTAATCGGGATTCATTGACATCTAGGATTATTGTCTTTGCAGTTTCTATTACTACTTGGTTTGTAGTTGTCCTTCCCTTTTTGTGAGTTTGTCTCACAATCTCCTTTCATTTTATATTGAACGAGAAGAGTTTTAATCAAGCTACTCCATTGATTGGTTGCTAGATTTTAGTGAAATATTAGAAGTTTGGATTAGTAGGAGCTAGAAGTCCTCTTTCCATGCTCAAGCTAGAGTGATACATAGTCACAATACTTGTAGGGATGGGTGGTTTTTATTTAAGTGATCCAATTCCCACATCCCCTTATGGATTCCCAATATATTTTACAACTACTACAAATGTTTGTCCTCCTATATTCACTCTCTCGATCTTACCTATTTCTACCACTGATCCATTTGAAACTTGGAAATTTTGGCTTCTCTAGTCTTGTCATCAACCTTTGTTTATTTGTTTGAGCATGTGCCACTTGTTTAATTCTTTCTAAAACTTCTTCATAGGAAACATGACATGTTTTTCCTCTTCTTTTGGGGACTCTTCATTTGAATAAGGCTAAGTAATGACCACATAGGTTTAGTGATCAAATGCCACCTTTTTAAGGTCACGCATTTTGAATATATAACTAGAATTTGCAGTGCACAATTTTTTGAGCTTCAATCTTGGCATAATTTGAATTAGTTAGTCCAAACATTACAATAATAGTGGGGTATGTGGGGTAAAGTTTTTTTATAAGAATATGATAGAGCCTCATTTAAACCATGGAGGGAAATTTGAAATGCCATCTTCCTTATCACCAACCTATCCAATAAATGTTTAGATGAGGTATGGAGAGCCTTGGTAGCACCATAAATTTTAATATAATTTCAATGTTCATCCAAATACCAATACATTATCTCCTCCAATTCTTCGATGTCTTCTTTTGATAATCTAGGGATTCCCCCCCCCCCCCCACACATTAGCTCATATATGGGAGAAAATAAGTGATCATAAATTCATGCATAAATACACTTGTACTTGTGTAAACACAAATTCTAATAGTATACATGGTTTACAAGCTAAACTCCATGACCATCCCACCCTAAAAAAACATTAGACGCATAAATGATATCCAAAATATTAGAAGACATGTAGAATGTAGGCATTAATCCTTTTGGTGGAGATTTGGCCCTAGATATGGCATCTCCCAACATATGTGAAAGGATGGAAAATTAGTTTTAAAATAGTTCCCTTTTCCAATATATGGTGCAATAAAGGCAACCAAGATTCCTTGAATTGAGTGGCATATTTGTCTCCTTATAATCTATAGGCGAGGGAAATTACATACCCATAAGGATCTTAGAAGTTGGAGGTAGGATAAATTTTGGTATCTCTAGACTTAAATTTCCTTTCTTCTCCCCACCACTACTCTATGATACCAAGATAATCATGCTTGACTATGAATTGCCCAACCCATAAGTTAGTCAAATACACTTCCACTCTACGAAACTTATAATAAGCAACTAGATTACTTAGAGCCTTATATAAAACTATGCCTCTACCTTCATCATGGATAAGCTACTTTATTTATATAAGGGTGTGTTCAGTCACCCATTTAATCATCTGTGGACATGGCAAAACAAGTAATTGGGTGACTGCATTGTGTAACTAGGCCCTCTAAACATTTTTATTTATTGCAACATATTATATTTCCTCCTCCGTGAGATTAACAAATGTGGGCTTCACAATGCATTCCTTGTACATTATGAACAATTCCCCATACCCATATGAATGTTGAAGCTTGTATAACTTGAAGTATCTAAGTATATGGTAGTGGCCATGGTCTCCTTAGGTTTAGAGTCCTTAGCAACAACCTTTGGTTTTGATTGTTCCTTCTTTGGTGCCATGAAAAGGACATGTCATCCACCCATATTGAAACAACATGTTGAACATTATATTGGTTAGTCCATCGAGTAAATAAATTGAAATTTGAAGTTGTAATTCGAAATAGGTAGCAAACTGCATAGGGTGCTCTTGAGCAAGTTAGCATTTAAATTTATTGGCAATGTTATGGGTGTACAAGTGTGAATAACACTTGTAATGATTTGGAATTCAATAGTATTGTAGGCATCAAGGTTGTCCTTGTATGTGTTTTTGAAATTACTGGAATTCAAAATCAGTGTCTCTGTCAACTTTCTCAACCTTCATTAGAATTTGATAATATAGGTCTTAATAGAGGAGTAGGAAATCCAAACATTACACAAAGGGGATAACTACAATGCAAATTTGAGAATCCATGAACATGATTTTTGTTCGCTTTCTATCTTATTATCATAATGGAAAGAGTTCAAAATGTTGGCCATTCTTTCTAATTATTATATAAGTGAGTGTAACTACCTAAAAGTAAATAACAAATTCATAACAATTAGGCATCCTTATTTGATTAAAACTAAGAATTTCAAGAAATGGACAACTCCTCAAAATGTTTCTGACAACTTTTATGTGCAAACTTCAAACAATGAAAGTTTAAAAGGAGTCTAGTAGTGTATGTCTAGGCCTTTTTGAACTCCATAACATTCAAAACTACCAAGGGGCCCAATTATATATCAAGTCCCTTTGAGCTTTCAAAACACTTCAAAATTGAAAAAGGGGCTTGAACTTTGAACTTTACAACACCACACATGGTCTAATTTGAACTTTTACAACACCACTCTTTGAAAGAGGCCCGATAATGTATGTTAGGGAAATTTGAAACTTAAAGGCAATGATGTGAGAAAAGGGATTGATAACATGCTTTTTGGGTCAATGTTGAAGTTTGAAACACGAAAGGTGGGAATGGGCTTGATAAGACAATTGGGGAGTTTGTAATTTCACAATGTCAAACATGTGAATAGGCCCAATGAGTCTTTGGTAAGGGCACTTTCAAACTCTAATACATTTCAAGATAAAGGGGCATGCGTATAAATCCCTTCAACTTATCAAGGATAACTAGTTGTTCCTCAAATGTTCCAAATGTGAATTTGTCAAAGTGGAATATTTGGGGCTCACCGTCAGTAAAGATAGGGTGCAAGTAATATATTATGGTGAAATCGATCACTGGATGAGAAAATGGCTCTATGGTTTTTCCTTTTACCGCAGGATAGGATTTTTTTTGCGAAGTACTAGGGTATTGATGGCAGTCTTTCTAGGGTTACCTTTATCCCTTCACCCTCGAAGAAAAAGCGCGGCAATGCCCTCAGTCGGAGAATGCCCTCAAGATTTGTTGGTGTATTGACTCCACACATTTTTTGCTGAAGAAATGGAATCCTACCTTTGATTCCTCCAGAGAAAGGATGGATTCCTTCCTGATTTGGGTACGGTTAACGAACCTCCCTCCACGGTTCTGATCTTTTAAATGCTTCCAGGAAATCGGAAATGTGCTGGGAACCTTTATGAATGATGACATGTCGTTCCAGACTACAGGGGAGATGTCGATGGCACACATATTGGTTTCATTAAATGTTCGTGGCAAGCTGGCGAAGGAGATGAATTCGATAAATCGGGGTATAACCCATCTTCAATGTCTGGACTATGAAGGGGTGTTGTTTCGCTGCATAAGGTGCCGTGAGAACGACCATATATTAAAATATTTTCCATTACCTTACAAAGTCTCTCAGGGTAAGAAGATTTCATCTCAAAGTAGTAAGTGTCTAGTCTCTCAGTTGGGTGAAGGTTCCTGCCCACCTTCTACCTCCAAGGACCAATCACCGGTGGCGGGTTTCACAGCTCCATAATTAGTGGAGGCTCCAAATTGTTTGAAGTTGTATTCTTAGGATCAACCATTAGCCCTCATTGCCAAGGCAGGTGGGACGGATGGGTCTTTTCTTCCAGAGATGCTCCAGAATCTTACTCCTTTCAGGGGTATGCGTTTTTCTATCCTTCCTCTCATCAATGGTATTATCAATGCTTTTAATTTTTTAAATATGGATTCGTCCTCCTTCCTCACCTCCCTCACCTTCCTTAACCTCCTGGATGTTTCAGATGGTTCTAACCATTTTTTCCCCATTGGCCCCTCCTTGGCATTCATCTCCCTTCTTCAGGTATCTTTTCATGTCCCCTCACCTTCCATATCCCCATATTCTTCCTCCTTGGATGCCTCTGAGGATTGGGGCATCCACTTCCAACTCAGGAATAGAGCCCTATTAGCTCTCTCTGTAGGTGATCGTGGTCTAGGACAAAACCCTAGCCCCATGGGGGTCAAAAAGGGCAGGGGTAGAGTTTCTCATCTTTCTAAAGCTCAGAACAGAGCCTTAATTGATGTTGGTTTCGAAAAACGACGTCAGATTTTTGGGGCCCTTAGAGAAGGGAATGCCCCGAAAGGGGTTCCCCCATGAAGATTCTCTCTTTTAACTGCAAGGGTGTGGTAAGCCCTTAAAAGAAATCCACTCTTAAGCGGTTAATTTTTGTAAACAAGCCCAGTATAGTGATGTTTCAAGAAACTTGGGTGATGAGGTTTCAATTATGTCGATGTTTGAATCCCTCTTTCCATCTTGGAATTTTGTTGGTATCGACGCAAAAGGTAGATCGGGTGGTTTGGGGATAGAGTGGAATCCCAAATCTTTTAGAGCCCTAAATTCTTGGGCTTTAGAATCCATCCTTGGAGTGGATTGTTTTGCAGAAGGACTAGGAATGGAATTCATAATTTTCAATGTCTATGGCCCTTATCATGATCGCTCGGCGTTCTGGGACTCACTCTTTAAGAGATCCCTCCTTAAGGTTGATAATAGTATTACTAGGGGGGATCCAAATTTTTCGTTGGAAGAAGATGAAGTCTGGGACCCCCAGTCTCACCTTGATCATCAATTGGATTTCTTTACTCATTCAATGATTGGGAATGGATTTATTGACATTGAACTAATAAAACTTATCCCTACCCGGCAAAACATGAGGACAGGGGAGAATAGAGTTGTGAAGAGGCTAGACAAATTCTTGATCTCGGAAAAATTGTTGGATCTTCTCCTTCAGTTTAGACAGTGGATTGAAAGTCGGGATGAATCCGACCACTCTCCGATTTGGTTGGAAGTTGGAGGGGGGCCTTCCAAGCCTGCTAGTCCTTTTAAATTAAATGCAGAATGGCTAAATGATGAGAGTTTCAACCACCTGGTTAAGGAGGCCTGGGTGCCATATGATGTGGGTGTTGGATCCCCTATTGCAATGCAGTTCTCAACTAATCTAAAAAATATCAAGCAAGCAGTGATTCCTTGGGTGCATGAATAGAATATTCGAGATGAGCAGGAGTTGAGAGAAACTAAAGCCCAGATTGAATTCATTCACCAATCGGGGGGTGACGGTTATGATTTGGTGATATCGAAAGAAGCTCTAAAATCATTGGAAGGTCGTCGCAGAAAACTACTGGGGGAAAAATAAGCCTTATGTAATCAAAAGAGTCGTGTTATTTGGCTTGCAAAGGGGGATGACAATACAAAGTTTTTCCAGGCATATGCCAAGGGAAGGAAGACTGACAACATAATTTGGCATCTAAAGGATGAGGAGGGTAGGGAGGTCTCCTCTTTTGAAGGCCTTGTTCAGATGGGGAGGAATCATTTTCAAACTCTTATCAAGGCACCTGAAAGAGTAAATATAGCTGATATTGTTGGCATGGCGCTTTTATTTCCCAATTTTGTAGATGAAGAGGGAAACATGGACCTTTTTGTCGAAGTCACTGAAGATGAATTGAAAGATTTCCTTCATAGTTTCCAAAAGGATAAAAATCCCAGGGTTGGACGACTGGATGGTGGAATTTATATTGGATTTTTTGAACTCTTTAGAAAGGACTTGTTGGTGGTTGTCAAGGAATCCCTGATGGTTGGGCGTATGCATTCTCCGTTCAATGCCACTTTCATTGCACTCATCCCAAAATCAGATGACCCTCGATCCTTTGATGACTTCAAACCAATCTCTTTATCTAACTGCCTTTATAAGATTGTGGCAAAAATTATTGCCAAAAACATCAAAGTAGTTCTCTCGGAATCAATTTCTAAGGAATAATTTGGCTTTCTGGAGGGACATCAGATACATGAAGCGATCGAGGTTGCTCAGGAAGGCCTTCATAGCCTAAATATAAACAAATCTAGAGGAGCCATCTTGAAGACTGATCTTTCAAAATCCTATGATAGAGTATGTTGTTCATATATAAGATTAATTCTTACACATTTAGGCTTTGAAGTTCCTTTTATTACTTGGGTGATGGAATGTATCTCAACTGTTTCCTTTGTTGTGTTGATCAACGGGGAAGCATCCCCTTTCTTCAAATCTGAGAGGGATCTTAGATAGGGATGTCCTCTATCCCCTCTCTTGTTTTCGTTGGTAGCTGAGGGGCAAAGCAGGGCTATTGACTATGCTTCATTTAATGGTGATTTTCAAGGCATCCCAATATCTCCTACTTTAAGGATCACCCACCTCTTATTCGTGGATGATGTATTGATATTTTGCAACGGTCTTCCCAAGGACACAGAGAAGTTGGCAGAGATATTAGAACTATTCAAGAATGCCACTGGTATGTTGATAAATCAACATAAATCTACACTTTCGTCTACATGTATGGTGGAAGCTGATATAGCCTTTTACAAATCTGTCTTCCCCTTTCATGTTTAGGTTGTCAATGAAGGCCTAAAATACCTGGGGTTTATGCTCAAACCCAACTACTATCTTAAATCTGATTGGTTGTGGCTAATTGCTAAACTAGAGAAATGCCTAAAAGGTTGGAGTTTCATATGGCTTTAAAGAGCGGGAAGACACATCCTGGTAAAATCGGTACTGGAAGCTATTCCAATATATTGGATGTCTCTATCTTGGATTCCAAAAGGGGTTCTGGAGCAAGTTGTTTTAAATTTATATGGTTTGGTCCTAAAGATCAACAAACACCCCCGTGGGCCAAGTGGGACAAATTGGAGAGACCAAAATCTCTAGGAGGGTGGGGATTAAAAAATATCTTCCTTTTCTTAAAGTCTCTAGCAACAAAGGTGGGGTGGAGATTAATTTCGACTAAGAGTATGTGGAATATGGTGGTGGAAAATAATTACATTCATCTGGATTATTTGGAAGACTGGATTCACAAACTAGACAAGACCAATACAAATACCTCAATTATATGGAAAGAGGTTATTAATTCATTTCAAGTTGTTGGGGATGGTCTGGATTGGAGGATTGGCAAAGGCAATAAGGTTCGGATTGGGGTGGACCCATGGCCAGGTAGCGGGATCTCACATGTACTTCCAAATGATGTTCTCGATTGGATGCATGCCCAAGGGTACTGTTATCTATCCCAGATTTCAGACCCTCCTAGGACTAGAATTTGGCACCAGGCTTGGAAGAGTGTTGATGTGTTGGGATTAGATGCTCAAGCAACCCCTTTTTGGGACAACTATTCCCATGCGCTTCAATCTTCACACATTAGAATCACTGACAGAGAAGACGAGTTGGTTTGGCAACATGTTCCTCATGGGCACTATACTCCTAAACTTGGATATATCCATTTAAATTTGGATCTATATCAGAGAGAGCCTAGATGGTGGTGGAAAGGCCTCTAGAAGGTGAGATGTCCATTGAAGGTAAAGATTTTTATGTGGTGTGTTTTATACAATAAAGTGCCAACCTAGGACAACATGAAAAAGAGGTGAATCGAAGGGCTAGGTTGGTTCCCCTTATGTAGAGTGGAGTCTGAATCAATCCATCATCTCATTATCTCATGTCCTTTATCATGTCAAACTTAGAAAGAAGTATCTTTGTCATTACACCAGGACTGTGTTTGAACATGTCCCTCTATGGAACAGGTTTGGAAAGACTGGCTACAAGTTTCGACTAATAGGAGAATCAAAGCTCTTCCTTTAATAATATGTTGGGGGGCGTGGTTGGCTCGTAATTCGTCTATCTTTAATGATAGACCTTCCATACCTAAAATAGTTGTTGCTCAAGGATTAAGTATTCTTTCCCACTTCCCGCTGGAAAAAGACTCCCCTGCAGTATGAATCATACAATCAGAACAAATTGATTACTCAAAGCCATGGGATTTTTTTTATGGAGCTTCTCGTAATGAAAATCAATCTTGTGGAGGGGGAGCTATTCTTTTTCTCTCTTTACAACACTCTTTCAAGCTCAAAATGGGTTTAGGACCGGGTACTAACAACTACGTTGAACTTATGTCCATCAAACTCTTACTTTTATTTGCAGGATAAAAAGGGGTACAAACCATCCAAATATTTGGGGAATCTATGATAGTGATAAATTGGATTTGGAAAGCTCATCAATGCCATAATATTATGTTGCAACCTATTCTGGAAGACGTTTTTAGATTTTTGGACTCATTTGAATCCTTTGATATTAAACATGTCTACAGGGAGCGGAACCGCGTAGCAGATTCTCTTTCAAAAGAAGGAATTCAGATCCCCTTTGGAAAGTGGCTAATAACTGAATCAAGGGGAGAGGAAACATATGATTTCTACCACCGTCCCTTCATTGAAGGACTTCCCTTATAAATCTCTAAAGGACTACAATCTCATGGTCCGATACCTCAGTTTTTTTTTAGGATGATTCCCAACAACTTTTGGTGAAGCATATTTCCTCTAGACCACAAGAAAATTAAGGCTATGCATGATTGGTAGTGTCCCAAGACTCTGAAAAGCTTACATGGCTTCTTAGGCCTTACAAGTTACTATAGGAATTCCTTCATGTATTTGATACTTGGCACCTATATCTTATTAGTCAATGCTTCCAAATCAAAATGAACCATCATAGTTTGAAGTATTTTTTGGAATAGAGGTTGACATCACTAGAGTAGCACAAGTAGGTCAGTGAGATGTCATGGTATGATTATGGGGTCATATACATGATGGGCGAAAAGACTGTGGTGGTCGAAGCTTGTCTAGGAAATACGACAAGGAAGGACATCTCTTTGCTTTATCATTATCAATACTAAATTGGCTTATAGAGGCCCATCAAGAATGGTTGGCTAATGATGTAGTGGTTCTTTCCCATTCTAACATGAAAGGAATCATATATATATATATATATATATATATATATAGGGTTTAGGCCGAGTAGTTTGTGTTGAGGGGTGTTTTCCCTCCCACCCAAGTTCAATTATCTGAAGTGACATGTTGAGCTCTTAAATGAGCAAGCTATCGAAAAAGCCTCAGATTTAAAAAAAATATGATAAACATGTTTTTGAGTGGGTAGACAAATAATTTTTTAAGCTGAAAAATATTCAACACACCACAACCCTTCAAATTTTTATCTTCATAACACTTTTTTTAACTCTTTTTATTTTTCTTTCTTTTTTTTCATGGTTTATCTTCTCTCTTTTTATAATTATCTAAATTTGATTTAGTAAAAAAATTCATTTTAAATTTTAATCTCAAATAAAAATACTTTATATATAAACATATATTTTTATTTTTATTTATTTAAATATGATTTTCTAAACTTTTTCTCCTTTTATATTTTAATTTTTTATATACATTTTTAAAATATTATAATATTTTATTTTTTTAATTTAAAAATATTAAATAAAATATATATTTTTAACACTTTAAATTTTTTAATCTCATCTAAAAATATATTTATATAAAAACCATTTTAAAAGTATTATATCATCATTTTCCTAATTTAAAAATATTAAAATATATCGACTCTTGAATGAGGACCACAAAGAACAAAAATTGTGTATAAAAATTGAAATTTTTAAAGAGTATTAAATAATGTTTCAACAATATAATCATGATTACTTTTACTTTTTCATCTCGACAAGTACACTCTTTAATTACTTTGAAAAGTATAAAATATTATTACATTTTAATTATAAAATATTATTATACCCGTGGAAGGTTATGTATATTATAATCGTCTCTTAATCAACTAAGCTTTGACTTTGTAGGTTTGCATGCAAATCTCTGGTTAAACTTTGAGTTGAGACATTGTTTGTTTATTTTGGTTTCTTTGTGCTTCATTTAGCAGGCTCTTTTAGTTGCCCATTGAAAAAATTATGAACATAATCTAGGTAAGGGCTTTCACTTGGAATAAAATGATTATTAATATTTTCGCATAACCATTAATATAAAAAACTAACTTTTCACTCGTTTTGATTTTATCTTCGTACCTTATGTTTCAGTCTAGCAAAATTTGTATTACGTAAGGTTTGTTACCATATGGTCTTGGGTTTGAGCCCCACGTTTGGATCGTGTGTTGCTTGTTTTCTTTTTGTATCTGTTTTTTCTTCCTTCAAAGGTTGCAGTAAAAATGGTGTTTTTTTTGTTTATTTCTTTCCACATTTGGGCCGGATTTGAACATTTTTCTTTATTGCTTCAAAGATTTCAAAACAATAACATTCGTTTTTCCTCTTTCACATTCTAGTTGGAATTGAGCTTTTTTCTTTCCTTAAACATTGAGCAACAATAGCAGAGATAAAGATTGTTCATGTGGATGCAAATTACCTCCATGTTTCACTTGGGATGTACAAAAAGCAATGACCCATCTTATTCCTTATCACCCGTCGACCTATTTTGAGGTTTCATTTCATCTTTGTTTCGCTTACATCCATGGATAACTTACATTGACATTGTAAAACATCAGTTTATCTCAAAATTGTATAGGTCATTTGATCCGGATTTATAAGCAGAACAAATTAATAATAGATTGAATACAATAACACAAAGATACATAGAACAACAACATATATCCAGTGAACAACAACTTCTATTGAATAAATAAAATAGGTTGAAACTGTAAAACTGCAGAACTGGAAACAACTTGCTCGAATGGTGGTAGCTATCTATGAGAAGAGATGTGGTTGCTACGCGCATTTGTTTAAGAAGAATGATTACAATGAGGCTCCAGAGACCTTTTTAACATCACTTATGAATGATTACAATGAGGCTCCAAAAACCTAACACTAGGAGATGAAATGCCAAAAGTTATGTGGGCCTCAATGGGTAAGTTGGTACCTCAACTTCCAAGGGGTCGTAACTTTTGCATACGACCTCTGTTTTAGGCACATGATAGACCTTTGGAAAGGTATTTTCGAGAACTACACATTATGTCATCAAACTCTGACTTCGTCTACAATTTGACTGTGGAAAGCAAAAAAAAAACATCGTTTATGGCCCCAAAACGACCCTGGAAGTACAGAAAGATATACTAACATGAAAACTTCCAAAATAAGCTAGTTGGATTAGGTGGGAGGCCACCAATCTCCACCTGGAAGTTGTGTAGGGCTCCAGACAACCCAAAAGTGTAGAACCCATAATTACAAAGAATTACAAAAGAATGTGTTCAACTAAAAACTTTCAAGAGGAGCCAATTGGAATAGGTGGGTGGCCACCAATATCCATCTGGATCAGTCCTCCCCCCTTACAAAGCAATGGTCTCCATTGTGTTGAGTGCCCCCATCACGTGAGACAATTTTTGCTAAATTTACCTTCGGGTGAGCCACTTTCCTTGGTACAGGAGTTGCCCTGCCTTGACAACCTGAAAAAGTTGGATCCTCTGCTGGCGAGTGTCCTTGACCTGTGTGTCCACTATATGATCAATGGATGCTTGTTCCATGCAATCAGGGTTGAGTTTTGTTGGTGTCAATTGTTCTACGATCTCTGAGGTGTCCAATAATGGTGGAAAATATGGTCGGAGGAGGTCCACATTGAACATGGGGTGCAAACCAAGGAAGGGGGGAGTGTTGAGCTCAAAAGCATTACCACCCACAACCTTCGTGGTAATGTAAGGCCCATAGAGAAGTGGACAAAGCTTTCGATGGGGCCCTGTAAGGCATTCTTTTTGCAAATGTAACCAGACCTTGTCTCCCATATGAAACTTGTGTGGTACCCAGTGTTGATCATGGCATTGCTTGTACTTAGCATTGGATTTCTGTACAATCTCATGGACCTATTGGCGAATGTGTTGAATCCGCTCAATGAATCTGGTGGCTTTGTCAGGCTCAAACTGAACATGGGAAGAATCTGTTTGTGTGGTTTCAAGAGGTAGTGCAACATCAATGGGACCCAAGGATTGGAATCCCAACACCACCTGAAAGGGGCTATGGCCAGTGGAGCTATGGAGAGCCTTGTTGTAGTTGTGTTGAACATAGGGAAGACTCTCATCCCATGTACGTGGATGCTTAGAGATATACATGCGCAGTATGTGCACAATCATCCGATTGACAACCTATGTTTGGCCATCGGTTTGAGGGTGGAAGGAAATGGATTTAGTGATATTGGTGTCCAACAATAACTAGAGACTCGACCAAAATCTGTTGAGGAACCTACTATCTTGATCGGAGATGATGGTCTGTGGTATCCCAAAATGGACCCACTCTCGTTCGAAGAAGAACTTGGTAGTATTTTCCACTGTGATGCTCTTCTTGCACGCTGTGAGAATGGCCATGTTCAAAAACCGATCAACCACCACAAATATGCAATCATTTCCTTGCTTGGTGGATGGAAGCCCAGACATGTAATCCATCAAGATGGATTCCCAAGGCCTCTCGGGAGTAGGAAGAGGGGTGTATAATCCTTTCTTCTTGATGGCTATGTTGGCAATGACACATGCAGTGTAAGATCTGATATACTTGTTGATGTCCTGTCGAAGTTTTGGCCAATAAAAATGTTTTTGTAGAATGACCACAGTTTTCTCCATGGCAAAATGTGTTGCCATCCAACTGTAGTGAGACTTCCAAATCAGCTTTCCACGCTCACCTGCATGAACACAGAGATGGCCCAAATGGCATAACAATCCATCTTGAATGTGCAAATCTGTGAAATTTGCGCTTGTATTGAAGAACTGATAAGTGGTGGTGAAGTCAGGATCTCGTTGATAAAGTTGGGGCCACTCAGATGTCTCATTCCCATAGGAATGGAGCACGATGGTGAGTGAAGCCATGGGAGGTCAACTAAGGCAGTCAACAACACGATTTGTGCTCCCTATCTTATAGTTGATGTTGAGATGGAACTGTTGTAGGTATGTGGACCACTTTTGATGGCTGTCATTCTGCAACTTACCTTGTGTCTGTATGAACTGCACAAACTTATGATCGGTGTGGATTAGTGTCTCCTTTCCCAGAACGTAATGTTTCCATTGATGGCATGCTTTAATAACAAAATACATTTCCTTGTCATAGGTGGGGTATTTCCGGACAGTAACTGAGAGTGTCTCAATATGGTATGCTACTGGATGACCGTGTTGAGTGAGAACTGCACCTAAAGCATAGTCGTATGCATCAGTCTCAATCTCGAACAATTGTTGCAGATCGAGTAAGGAGAGTATTGGAGCTGAGCACAAGATATGATTTAGAACATCAAATGCTCGTTGTTGTGCCTTCCCCCATGCAGAATTTTCCCTGCCACCGCCCTTGGTCACTTGGCTGAGGGCCCATGCAATATGGGAGAATACCAACACGAACCATTGGTAGAAGTTGGCAAGTCCCAAGAAGCTACGAAGCTCGGTTAGTGTGGTTGGGGCTCGCCAATCACGGATGACTTGGATCTTAGCTGGATCCACATGCACCCCATGCTCATAAACAATGTAGTTGATCCAGATTTATGTAGGAACACAATGAAATACAGAAATACACATAAATGCAGAGGTGCAGC
>SNQJ01S0162959.1:0-21392 GCA_010110895.2 Picea sitchensis | reverse complement strand
ACAATCAAGATGACCCGACATATCATAGCGACAACAAGAAGCAACGCCCCGAACAGGAGGCGGGCAACTAATGACTGTAGGCAGAGACAGACACCAGGGGTTAGGCACAGTACTGTCACAGAATGAAGGAATCCGATAGTAGAGTCGCAATAGTGGAACTGTGACTTTAAACAACCCGAGACTACTGATATGACTCAGAATGTGTCGCAAGAGTGGAACTGTGCCTTTAAACAACCCGAGACTCTTGATACGGCACTGGATTCCTTCCACCAGATTACACACAGACACAAATACTAAGCTACAAGAGGAGTCTATATCCCGCCCGACACGGACAGACTACGCGATACCAACCACCAAGTACTGCAAGGTCAGGGACAACAATAAGCACGACACCTTGCATTTTTCTAAGAATTGCCATAATGAACGACGGCATCCATACCCTAATAGAAAACCCTTGAACATTTTCAACCTCCATAATAACTTGCCCTTACCAAATAAAAGCAGGGCAATTTAATCATCGTCATTAGTATTCCATTTAAACAACTGTGCCATCACAATTCAACCCCATCCTAACATTCAAATTAGGCCAATAACAACATTGCGATCTAACAGTATTACCATATTGTAGTAGCCTTGCAAAATAAGAGCAGTGCAAATTAAACATCGTCCCTAGTATTTCCATTTATACAATATTGACATCGCAATTCGACATCATCATACACATTTAAATTAAACCAACAATAACAATGCAAGCTAAACATTATGGCCATATTGTAATAACTTTACAAATAATAGAAGTGCACATTAAACATCATCACATCAACCAACATTAGCATGTCAACTAACATTCCTATTGCACTTAAACCATTACCTATCATGGTAATTCTATCAACATTATCATTCCATTAATAATATTACTATTGCTTATAACAATGATTTATCTTTGCCATTCTACCACCTATTGCACTTAAACCATTACCTATCATGGTAATTCTATCAACATTATCATTCCATTAATAATATTAATATTGCTTTTAACAATGATTTATCCTTTCCATTCTACCAAAAGTAACCTTCCAAAAATATTACCAATGCAATAATCACAAAGCTTATCATTGGTGTCAATGCATACATTTAGTAATTAAATAATCCCTTTGACATTCAATTAAATAATATCAATATTGCAATTAAACAATAAGCAAACAATTACTTAACATTGCAATTCTACCAACATTAACATTCAATTAAAAAATATTACTATTATCGGTAAATAAGCTACTACCCTATCGCTGGGTAATTCTATCTAAATATTAACCTTCCATTAATAGTGCGGGTTTTAAACTATGGTTTATATTTGCCACTCTACCCAAAAGTAACCTTCCATTAAAATATTACTATTGCATTTAATCCATAACTTTTCATGGCACTCACCGATATTATCGTAACAAATTATCATAATGATATTATTACTATTACATTTTAAAATCAATCATTAAAATGTTAATATTCCAAAATATTACTATTACATTATCAATCAACTATTAATATTACTAATAGATTTAAATAATCAATCATTAAAAATATTACTATTCCATCAAATATCACTGTTACTTTATCAGTCAATTATTAATATTACTATTACATTTAAATAATCAATCATTAAAATATTACTATTCCATCAAAAATATTATTGTTACTTTATCAGCCAATTATTAATATTACTATTACATTTAATAATCAATCATTAAATTATTACTATTCCATCAAAATATTACTGTTACTTTATCAGCCAATTATTAATGGATATCATTGTGATTTGGCCCCATTAACATTTTCTTAAAAATATTGTTATCATTAAGTGATTACGGCATTAACATTGTCTTGTAAATATTATTAATAATAAGGACATGTGTACTAACATTTTCAGAAAATATTGTTATCATTGCTATTGGCGTGCATTAAAATTTTCAGAAAATATTGTTATCATTGATTGGCGTGCAATAACAATTTCAGAAAATATTATTATCATTGCGATTGGCATGCATTAACATTTTCAGAAATTAATCTTACACTGCAACCCTAAGTGGGAGGAAAAGATCGGCTAGTAAATGGGTCGGAATTAATTGTAGCAAGGGTCGAGGATGGAGACGCGTGAGAAGAGAAATGAATGAAGACTTTACATGGCCGACATGTGCTCTAAAATTGAGTATCTTATATGAGAATGAATCAATAAAGGCTTCTATTACAAGACGTTGGAAAATAAATGGTCAATAATCATATAATTAAAAAACCTTGCAATTTAAATCATCGATGAGGAACATACGGATTGAAATCCAAAAGGTAACATGGGCAAGGAGAGCCCAGGCAGGCATCCGTGCGGTCTATGCCAAAAGTGGCGGTCTGCGCAGGTGACATCCCCAAGAGACTGGTAGTAAAAATTAAACGAAGGTCGCTGCCCGCCTCGGTCGCTGCGTTGTCACTCAGAGGCTATCTCCCGATCACCATTATTCTGCTAACCCAAGGGAAACATTGCCAAGAAACCAACCTGCAGATTCCTCTACACGCAGGAAATTCTGTCAATTGCATGGGTAAAGGTCGGTACACCGCTCGCCGTGCATTTCGAAGTCAATATCCGTGACACCGGTGGCGCATGAGAAATACCAGTCACTGCTTCACCATTCGCTTTTTTCCCTTTTTTTTGTGGGGCAAATCTTAATTACAAGGGACGCTGTTAACTTCAAGAGAAATTATGGTGATAGGGCCATGAAACTAAGAGAGATCGGTGCGAGAGGACCTGGCAGAGTTAAGCATTAAGGTAAAACTAACATGATCTGTAAAAGGGATCTGCTAATTTTCCCATCTATCTGTGGAGCATTACTGCTAGATCACACCTAAGGCTTTTTATTCGAATAACGCTTCAAGGTTCCTGTAGTCGGGTGAGGGAAAATGGGGCTTAGAGGATAAGCATCCAAATGGGATCAACAACAACCATTCGTATTCTTCTTGAGAATAACCATATATCAATAACTGTCGAACAACTACCGCCAGGCGAGGGATAATAAACATGACCAGAAGTAAGGATGAGACTCATGGAGCGCAGCTACACAGCCAGGAATACAATTCACCTCCTCTAAAGTTCCCTGGTAACTTGAGTTTGGGGTTTAATAACGTAGGACCAACCATATGAGACTCTTAACCCGTAAGAGTTCCTGAACCAGTTCATTACATCGCTTGCCCATTTATCAATAGTAACTGATATCAAATTTTAAATCATCAGAAACGAGTAACAGCTGGAGGCAAGGCATTCACCGGCTCTGGGACAAGCCATACGACAATAACCATCAAATCCACTTATCACAGTAAAACTAAATGGAATTACATCAATTCAAACTACAAACATGAAATCCAAGGGGTTTCGGTAGTAATTACTGTGGAGGGGACGCCTAATGCCTAGCAGAACATCAGTCAAGCCCCAAATATTTCCTCCCTTGCAATCATATATTATCTAAATTAAATTCAACGTTTTATGAATAAAAATACATTTGTCTTGAAAATACAACCCTGCATGCTTTAATATCCTTTTAAAATACTTATATCGAATTTTCAGAAATAAATTAACCACGAGATAAAATAGGAACCTTAACTCCATCACTTTATCCATAGTGGACAATGTAATGTCACGCAGACTAGAACAAGGAACATAACATAAAACATTATACAGTTCGGTATGTAAACAAGAACTAGTTACACTGCCCTTCATTCTATCTAACCCTTACCATAATTGAAAGCATTCATCAATAACTATAAATCAAGCAATATGTCACTATCATTCTACCCATTCGCTTCTGTAGAATATTACCTTTTGGTTCCCATTTGTTTCAGAAAGAATGGTTCACGCCCAAATACCATGCCCAGTTGCTCTCCGCCCGCTATTTAATTTCAATAAGCTCACCGGTAATTTCCTACCAAACGCTTAGGGTATCTCCTTCTTCCCCTCACCGAGTCAAGAAGGGCCACACACAACCAGAGATCTACCAGCTCCTCAAATACCTAGGGCTGAGCTACCACTCCAAAAATGTGTTGAGGCTTCCCAAATCCTACCAAAAAATCAGGCGCCTCCTCTCAAAGCATAGCAATCCAATCTCAAAAAAAATCCCTTTCAATTCCTCTCTCCCATCCCTTTATCCCTCAAACCCTAATTCCTTTCATTAGGTTTTCCCCCCCTTTTCCATTTTGATCTTCCTCTATTTTCTTTAGTTTTAATTTATTTTATATTTGCATTTTGATTTTTTTATTTTTTTTAAATCATGTGCTTCAGTTTTATTTATTTATTTATTTACCCCTTTTATTATTTATTTATTTCCCATTTTCTATTACTCGCTTATATATTTTGTTTTTATTTCCCTTCCACAAGCTTAACTTTGCTGGTTTATAATTTGTTTATAGTAAAATATACCTATATATATATTTCTTTACTTCTCTAGTAATAAATATGCATTCCTCATTTAGTTTACTATTAATATATCTATTTCGTGATCAAAGAGAGATTTGGGGCGAAGCAAACCAAAGATAGGGGAAAGTAAATATTTTTACAAAATGGAATAAAGAGGATTTAATGCAGGAGGGATGTATGGCGTGGTAAAGTGAACTAGACTTATATATGGAGATGGACACTCCGGAAGATCTGTGCGAAGTGGAGGTCGGCCATTAAGTAGACAAGGGATTAATGAGGTGATGGTCCGAAGTTTGTTTTCTTCTTTTTGAATTTTCAGCTAAGGCCAGTCTAAATTCGGGTTTCTAGAAGGTATTAGGCTTAGGATTTAGATTCTAAACTAGGCGACGCTTGGTTAGGGAAGTGCTTGCCTTATCTCAAAAAGGAAGACTTAGGCTAATTAGGTTGACTTCCATTATCTACCCCTTTACCATGACAAGGTTCTTCTGTGTCGCATCACGTGCCAAGGGTGCCACTACCGAAATTCCTTCTTTGGCGACAAGGTTCTTCAGATGCACTCACGGTTCCAAGGGTGCCATACTCACACTAAGTTTTGTGTGACGTGTCTTTCGTGATGTAATTTACGTGTTCTAAGGGTGCTATCATTAGATCGAACTGACAGACTCCTCATAAACCCTGAGTCAATACTCCGCCAGGCGAACTAGTAGGAATTAAGGGTTTTAAGGAATAAGGCCCCTACTTTATTGCGCACCCCTTAAATCATCATCGTGGAGCCGCATCGGGTTGCAGCTGTCTCACAAAGATTGTAACCTTCTCAACTAGGTAATTTAACCTACGCCTTGTTTTACTGCATGAGTATGAGGCGGTATGTGGCTGCCCACTCTCCTCAACATCTCTCAGAATTGTGTGTGGCCCCTCTTTACTCCATATGTGTAAGTCAAGCCTGCAAGCTATCAGCTTCGCCTCGGTGATCACCAATAATCATGTCAGAAAATGTCAACATCAAATCATCAATCAAATAAAACATCAATAAATATATCAACCTAAAATCACACCTCTCGACTCACTGAGTCCGTTGGGGTTCTACCTGATGCCTCTGCATCCCTGCTAAGGTCCAAAACCCTGCAAACTCATTAAAACTGATTCAATAGCACCTTCTACATCAAATAGTAACACATCTTTTCATCTGTCCATCACATCATAATAAAATATATAAGGTCCAACATAAAAAAGGGTCCGGATCACTTAAGTGCATGCAAGTGTCCCAAATAATAAGTGTTCTCAGTAAACCAGAGTGGGATGTTACATCGCTGGCTGGCCCTCTTTTCTCAGAATGTACAAATAAAAAAATTACCTCTATTTAGGTTCCCTCGGGTTCCGATTTGAACTGTGTATTCATACTAAACAATGTAATGATGAATAGAGATAACAATATGAAATTTCATAAACACAAGAAAATTCTAAAATTACTTCATTAGCACATTTGTAATTCAAATTCATCATAATAATAATATTTAGAGCCAACAAATTTTATACAAAAAAACAATGGCTGGTCTTTACACACTGAAACTCCATATCAACTCCTATGGTTTGTTCACGCTTGCTCCTTCCTACTGGAAGTACTACCCAAAACCGTCCTCTCTGCCGACTAGTTAGCTTCTAGACCTAGGATATCAATGGATTTCCTAGCCCTCCGATCCCAAAACACCCAGCAACCCCCGATGCACTGCTAAGTCAATGCCCACTCATAGAATTCCTCCTCTCCACTCAGAGTTCTCAAACTCCCTCCTCCTGTAGAATTCCCTTCCCTCCAACTCCTTTCCTTCCTTATCCGTCCTTCACTGACACTCCTCCCCATTAACTCCCTTACCTAACTCCTTTATTACCTCTTATCCTCCCAACAAGCATTATTTTATCCCTCCTTTATTCTCATCCATATGTATTTAATATGCTATCCCTAGGGATAAGTGTAACTTGATTTTAAATATTATATTTTATTATCTACCTTTTATTTAATACTTTATTAATTAATGAATTAATTAATAATTAAATTTAATCATTAACCATCATGAACAACTATTTTAATAATAATCAATTAGAAATGTTTTTTTTTTTTTGTTTTTTTAGGGTTTTTAAAATTTTAGGATTATATTATTAAATTAATTATTCTTACTAATCAAGGGTCATATACCATGCATTTTTTTAGGAAGGGCTTGGACAATGGTTTGGAATAGCTTTGATTGTATGGCATTATGGTTTCCATCAATTAGGCTATTCAAAATGGTTTCTAATGTCGCTAGGTTTTAAGGAGCCAGGAAACCCTAAACAATGAAGGAAGTTGGGGTTAACAATAGATACATGGAATTTATTTGACTTAAAGGGGTCGTAATAAAATTCAACAGTATCAAGGTATAGGGTCTCAACATTAGTTGGATAGTTCTTGTCATTTGAGGGTAGGAGAAAGAAGTGAAAGTGTGTTGTTAAAAAAAAAAAAAAAGATAAAACCTAACCCTAGAAAGGGAGTAAAGTGTCTAAAACTACCTCGAAGCCCTAGTGCCACAAGGAAGACCCGGATAGGTTGTGAGTGTGCATGCAAGGGCTCAACATGTTCTTTGTTTGGAGAGATCCTTTAACGCTTGGTGGAACAATGAGAAAGATAGGTTAACCGAATATATAGGAGTTAGAAAATGTACATGTGATACATTTTATTTTATGGACAGAAAACTTGGGGAGTAAGGGCTTGACAGAGACAAGATCTATTGTAGCCATCTCTATGAATCATGGTTTTAACTCCCATGTCCATCGAGGGAGCTCTGCGCTGACCTTCGATTCCATCGGGAGAAGTTGAGAGAAACTTGTGTGATAGCAAGGTTTATCATAGAAAGTGAAGGCAACGCCTGATGTACATCATAGGAGTTATATTTAGTAACCTTCATGTACATCGGAGGAGTTAAGGCTAACTTTGATGATTTTTCTATACTTGGTTAAAAATTGATTTTTTCAAGTTTTTCCTTTTCCAAAGTTTACCTGCTAAGGCAGACATCCAAAATGGAATTGAGGTAAAGAAAGAGGCTGATGGAAGACTCTTTCCAAACATATAAAAATAAGGGGCTCAATTTTCTTAAAGGGAAATCACTTAATGGAATTACAATGGAAATGGAGGGTTGTGGTGCCTAGCACAACAAATGGTGAGACATTGGGTGAAGCCCTAAATATCTATAATATGATATCCACACATATTTTGGGGAAGGGTGGAGTCATCACGTACAGTCGCAACAGAGAATAAATAGGTACCATATCTTGGATTCTAGGATAACTTAGATGAAACAAAGAAGGGGTCAAGACTCAATGCCTTCACCAAATTGCTCTTTCTAATTTTTTTTTCTTTATTCATAAAATAAAGACTACAGAGAATGATTTGGGAGTATGATGGAAAAGAAACATCAAGAATGCTGAGAATACAAGTTATAGTGAATTTATCTAGTTTTTCTACACTATTGGCGATCATCGATAGCCCCGACGAAGTAACTCCTGTGTCACAAGCCTTGATACTCTGCTAGAGAGAGTTCATATCCACAAAAAGATACTTGTATGTCCCACATGAGATGGAATTCATTTCCCAAGTCTCTACCTTTTGTAAAATTTTGTCTCTCTTTTCTTTAGAGAGGTGGATGAGGGGATTCCAAATTATCATTTAAAGGAACTAGGGATGATACATGTGATAGTGATATTTGATCAATTTATTATAAATGAGTGAAATTCCTGAGTCACTATTTATGGAATACTATGTACATATCTTCCAAATCATTTTATTTTACTTCACAGAATGTAACAATTTGTTCTTAAGTAAAGGCTCCCTCGCTCGATTTTGTTGTATTGTTCTTGTATATTGATGATTTATGTTACTCAACTAGATTTGACTTGAGATGGTGCATAAAGAGGCTTAAATGATTGGGGTGATATGTGTATGAACACTCTACCATAGAATTATCATTCTATTGACATCAAATGTTTTGCAATTTAAATGTATGACCAGGACCAAGAAACCAGGAGGTCAAAAATCAAGGTGGCAGTTTTTAAGAAGCATCTGAAAATCTAAACAACAAAAACATACTGGGAAACAAACATAAGAACAAAATAAATGGGGGGAATAAAGGTAAAATAAAAAAATTATTTGTGCATAAGGGAACAACAACCCTCGGCTAGTTGTTGTAGTGCTTGGGAATTTGGACATTTACGGGGATAGGATCAACTTCCCCTTGAATTTTTTTCAACCGAAAGGTAACCTATCCAATATTTTCTTTGATAACATAAGGACCAAGCCAAAGATGTTGGAACTTCAAATGTTTCCCTTTATCTTCATGTGGAAGTTTGTCCCATTTGGAGGACTAAATCCTCAAATTGGAATTCTTTCTCACCAATAGATTTCTTATCAAACCAATGTTTTATGGTTTTTTGGTGAGAATCAAACTTTTTCTTAGATTTATCTTTGTATTCTTCTAGTTTGATCAAGGTATTTATCCTTTTTTTGGATGATAGGGAAGCTTCTCCCACGTGACTGTTGTGTGATTTGGAGGGAAGGAAGATAGATATTTGGGGGTAGGAAGGCTTCTTTTCAATAACAAGGAAGTACAGTGAAGTTCCTATGGAAGCTTTAGAGGTGACATGATCAACCTAGAAGGAATTTTATAGGGAATTAAAGCACTTATATGGTGATCAACCATGGTTCGTTTAAGGATGCGAATTTTTTTGTGGAATTTGCAGGACCATTACCATGAGCATAGTAATTGTATGAGTATTTCAAAATGATTCCTTTCTCTAATTCAAACTCAGATAATGTTAAAGATGAAAATAAGTTTCACTATCAAACACTATAGGATTAGGAATTATTAACCTCATGATGATGTATTTTTCAAGAAAAATAGTCACTACCTCTTCATTTTCTTTGACTAGTGGTATTTCATCAATCCAGTGAGTGAAATAATCAGTAGCGGTTAGAATGTACCTTTGTTTCTTGGAGGAATGGGGGTTATTCTCACCAATGATTTCTAGTATCCATTGTTCAAAGGTTTCTTCAATAGAAATATGTTGGAGAGGGATAGCAAGTTTGTGTTCTCTTCCCGCAACTTTCTGGCATGCTTCACAGATCCTTCATTATACATGGGTGTCTTTAAAAACCGTAAGCCAATAATATCAAAATATCAATACTTTGTGAGTTGTTGTGTCTACTACAAAATTCCCACCAACTTCTCGATCATGCGTGTATTTCAGGACCTTATTGGCATATTATTTCTCGAGGCACCTGAGTAACACTCCATAATAGTTATTTCTAAATAAGATGTCATGCAACAACTGATATTATAGATACTTCAATTAGAGTTATCTCTTATTCTTAGTATTAATGTGATCTAGGGATGTGCCATGCTATAGGTAATATTTGAGATCATTATAATATGATCCCTCAATGGATGGGATATATGGGACTTGTTGTGTATACAATGTTGATTCATCTTTCCATCCATCCTCCTCTTGATCTTCATCACCAGGTCTCAGTCACCACTCTACAGGCCTTGGCTTCCTTTGAAAATTGTTGTTTTTTTAAATATAGGTAATATTCTTGTAAGGTCATCATCCACTGCCCTCACTCCCAAATCTCTTTGAAAAATAAAGACTTGACCCTCCCTGCGAGGGATCTATTGACCTCTTCATATGATTTTCAAAAATATATATCAACTATTTAATAGCTTTATGTAAAATAAAATCCTACTTATCCACCTGGGGGTAGTTTAGCTCAACACCTTGTAATATAGTTCTCATGAATGCAACATGATATTCATCTCCCTTCTCATCTTTATGTGTGAGCACCACACAGGAGCAGGACAGATTTTGCTGGATGGAAATTTATTTTAAAATGTAGAAACCTTGGGCTTAATCTCACTAATCCCCATGCCAACCATAAATGATAATATATTTTGTAAAATATTCAAATTCTAAGGATTTTATATATTTTTATAAACTTTTGGTGATTTTTAGGGTAAATAATTTTATCCTATAGAATTTGGGCTTACTCATTTCTTTAAAATAACGAATTTTTGAAACCATGGAAAATTAGCCCATGAGCTAAAATCTAGCCCTAAAATCATCCTCATGGAGGATCACACGTAAATAAATATCAGAAAATATGGACTTCGGCAGAGATGGGGGTTAATTTTCATGGTAGATTTTTTCAAATGATTCTTTCTCCACTAGTGTGCATTTAAACTGAAAACATTTCTTGATCATCCTTTCAAGTGGACTCACAATTTTCGCAAAATATGGGACGAATATTTTCACAAAATTTATTCTGCCAAGGAATGATTGCATTGATTTTTTATGCAAAGGAGGAATTTGTAGAATATATTTTGTCCTTTCGGGATCCATGGAAATCCTGTCTTTGGATATCACATGTTCTAGTAAAATTCCCTCTTAAATAGTGAAGAAATGTTTCTTGGGATCCAAAGAAATCCCGTATTTTCTACAACACTCAAATATCTATCTCAGATGCTTTGTGTGGTATTCCCTCTTCTTAGAATAAACAGTAACATTTTTGAGGTAAACTACCACACTTTGACTGATTATCCCTTTAAAAGTTATATCCATTTCCCTTTGAAAATTTCCCGCTCATCATCAAATAGAAAGGAATTATTCTTTAATCGTGTGTTCCCCACTTGGTCTATAGCATGGTCTTTAATCGATTGGTTTCTACTATGACGACCTGATTGTGAGAACATGGAAGTTGTCTTTGTCAGAAGTATGGTTTAGATTTCAGAACTCTATGCAAATTTGGATTTCTCCCAACTTCTTCCTTACATGCACCATGTTAGAAACCCAATTCAAATGCCTAACCTTGAAAATAATTCGGGCATCCACGAGTTTCTTTAATTCTTTCAATATAAGAGGCAGAGGCTGCCCTAGAATCGATGTATCTTTTTGAGATTTTGTTGGAATGTCTTGATACCCTCTTAAATAGGAATCACATGTTGTATTATTCGAGTATCATATGTTTTCAAATCATCATAATTCTAAGAAAAACATCTTTATAATTCTTAAACCGTTATGTGAATGTGTGTTTTTTTTTATCTCCAAACAATAGGTACCCAGATTTACATATTTTGGTTGTTCAAGCGTTCCTAGATTGACCAAGAAACACATCATTTTCGAAATATTGGCCTTTGTTTTGGAAGATCTCCTGAACTTGGATTGAAAATAGGAATAATTTCAAGAGTTAAACATTCTTTGGAACACAATTAGTTTTTACCTTGTTTACTTCCTCTGGATAAGTCTTTTACTCGTGTTGATGTGCTTCATCATCGATCAACGAATCTTGGAAAGTGTCTAAACTAGTGAGAAAATTTATAATATGAGAATCACTATCGAATACTCTCCAATTTTTTATGTTTTCAAGTATGGAGGGTATGCAAATCATTTCAAATAAAAAACTATCATCATGGGGCATGAACCTATATATCATGTTGGCCATTATACATGCATCTATATTTTGATTATGAGGTATATACTACATAATGTACCAAAAGAGTAAAGAAAATTCCATACTTATTGATAATATGCATTTATATGTAGGGACATGAAATGAATGGTATTTCTTACCTATCAAACGATTATTTCAGACTCACCAAACACTTTAATATATTTCACCTTGAGATTGATATTGTTTTTGAGACCTTGAACTAAGGATTCATATTCAACGATGTTATTGGCATTCAAACTCTAGATGACATGATATGAGCATTTTACCTTTCTTGGGATCGATTAGGACACATCATGTTGTGTCTCCATCTTGTGTCTTAGATCCATCAAAGAACATAGTCCACATGTCAAGAATTTTTGTTTTTTTAGTTGAAATAAATCCTAAGTTAGTTAATACAATACAAGCACTATTATGAGTTAGTGGAGAGCCTCCGTGATTAAAATCTGGTTTTGTTTCATATGTTTGTGCTTCATGCCAACCGTATTATGTCTCAAAAAAGTAATTAATACCTAAGACATACGTGCAAACCTATGGGCCTCGCATTACCTTCCACCTTTTGTCACCGTGGTAATTTCCATGTGATATTCATTTTCTTCCATGACTTGATTCACTCCACCTTTGTACTCTAAAGCCATAAGTGAGACACATCGGTAGAAAAGTATGCTTGAAGTTTATTCGACCAATATTTTCTCAATAGAAAACCAAAAATTGCTTGTATGTCCACAACAAAAATGTCTATAGTTTGATGTACCCTAGGATTAGATGAAATTGTGATTAAGACATCCTTGACTTCATCCTTTACCTTAACATATGTTTTATCTAGATGTATAATTCTATTTATTTTTATGGAACAACATCATTTTTGACATACTGAAAAATGCATGATGTTAGAGGACGCACCTGAATATGCTAAATAGTTATGAAGATTGAAATTAAAAATTTCGCAAGTGAGTGGAAAATGTGGTACTTGATACTTCGAGTATGAACCTATACTTATTGTGTTTATGTCTACTTTATTTCCACCTTGTGTATTTTATGTACCTCATCTTCTAGAAGGATGTTCTCAACAACAACAACAATCCTTTTATGAGCATAATCAAGGTTAAAATCATCTTGTAATACCTCATGTTGTTGTGGTAATGAATAGATATCAAACATGGAAATATTTTCTTTTGTTTTCTTCATGTCTTCTATCACATTGTAGTCAAGGGTACGTAGGTTGGATTTGTTTACTATTTGATTAGACTTCGTCTCACACGTTTTTTTGTTGTTTGGTACCATATTAAGCTTGGTGTTATTCCCAACTGAGCTATACCTACTGGGTTTATCTATGTTGGTTGGGAAATGTTTTCTAGTTTTGTTGTTGGTTTTCCCTTGATTTGTTTCATTCGACTTTGGGGAAGCAGGGGGGAGTAATTTTCCTAAGAGGAATCTTGTCTTCTTTGGAGGAAGGAGCATTGTGAACTGGACCTTTTTTGTGTAAATTATAATTTGTTTGTGCAATAGCCTTGATAACTAGCATATCTTTGATAAATACTTATTCAATTTGTTCATCATTTGATTCTGGAAACTAGTCCCAAAAAGGCATGGTAGATTATGGAGTAACCTTATCAGTAGTGTCAGTGGGCATTTGTGTGGGGCTTTCATTGTTTAAGCTCTGTTGATCTAACAACTAATTTATCACTGGGGTCATTGATTTTACCCACTATGGGAAAGTTCATTATGGGTTCTTTTGTTGGTGATAAGAGAATAAATTACCATTCTTTAAGTTGTCTAAATTAAAGGAAATATGAGGTAGTTCATGTGGTTTTGGCGAGTTATCTAGTTTCTTAAATAATGGGTGAAAAGTTCGAGGTTTTTATGATCCTTCACCAACATTCTTCTAAAGGTATATGACTTTTTTAGACCACTTCTTAACTAATTTGACCACATTATCAATATATTTTGGCTCCTTTTCAGGTGGTTTAGTCAACAAAAAATGTTTCTTTCAAGTTGTTTTTGTTTCCTTGGTGTGTGATTGATGTTAATAGGATGACAACTCACTTTCCACTATCTCATCTTCATTAAAATTAAGTGCCAATGTATTCTTGTTAGCCCATTTGAAAAACATCCTATGGAAGGAGTTAATGTTCTTGTATAATATTCAATGGCAATGTATTGAGAAGGAGCTACATCATGGGGGAACTTGATTAAGACATTGAGAAATATATGGTTGAAATATTTTACCTTCTCTTTCTTGTGCATCTTGATGGCTCCTAACTCTTTGTGCAAAGATGCAATCATTTTCCTTTCCAAAAATTTTATGATAAAGATCCTCTCGAAGTCACCCCACTCAGTTATAGATCTGGGAGACAGGATGAAATACCAAGTAGACACTCTTCCTGAAAAGTATAATTGAACAACCTACATGCCACATTTTCATGTTGGAAATTTATTAGATGAGTTGCTAGGAAGAAGTTATTTAAATGGTCTTGTGGTGACACACGTTTATATGGATCAAATTTTGGAAGGACTTTGTCATATTTTCTTGACATTTGATGTAACATTCCAACTGAATTAAGAGCAACTTAATCCCTTTAACGTGGGATAACTTCTCTATCATTTCAATTTCTCCCATTATTTGTTCTAAAACAATTTTCGGTGTTTACCTTCGATATTGTCCTCAGGCTCGACAAGGAAAGATGCAACTCGACTCACAGGTCCTAAGACTTCTTGCAAAGTAGTTTCAATAAGATAGTCTACAGAGTCAACTCAATATATCATGATGTGTATTAGTTCTTTCCACATGGGTTTCTTTCCTCCTGGAAACCTCAAAGGTTTTTGGTATCATGCTAAGAATATTTGCGTAAGGACATGTAATCCTAAAGGTTTCAAAGAACTCTTCTCGTGGTATTCAAAACCAAGTCTCTGTATGTTTTTCTAGACTTCCATAGGCACTTCTGAAATTGGTCTTTGAGTCTTCATAGGTAACTTCTTTTTCATATTTGACTCGAGGAAACAAATAAGGAGTGGGGTTATTTCCTGAAGACTGATTTCGGTTGTGTTAATTGTTTATATAAGACATAAAATATGGCCCTTCTTCTAGCGCCAATTATATTGGCAGGTATGAATTCTCCTGACAACTAAAAAGGGGTACTCCCTGGTACATGGTCCCAACTAGACTATGCACCGTTTGGATTAGGAGTCCCATCTAGAATTTGGCCCCACTTCCATCGTTACTCTTTATGGCGTTTTTGGCTAGTTACAATTTGGATTACTACTGAATATGGATGATGGATGTATGTGTAATGAAAATATGGAGATGAATATTGTGTATTGAAAAACAAACTAATATATTTCTAATATAGCCCCGGATGGGGTGACACGCGGCGACGCCTTGCCACATGGCTCAACATCAACCCACAACTTAAATGTTGTAGGCTGCTCCCCATCCCTTCAACATTTACGATGGTAGTAGGCCATTACAGTCGCTATATGGAGGCGGGAATTCTCCCTCGTG
The DNA here is from genome assembly GCA_010110895.2 of Picea sitchensis. NCBI lineage: Eukaryota > Viridiplantae > Streptophyta > Pinopsida > Pinales > Pinaceae > Picea > Picea sitchensis. Next base: position 5,912 of record SNQJ01S0162959.1, on the reverse strand, counting down.
CGAATGCACTAGAACAGTCAACATTCAATATGACAGAGATAATAGGGAGCCACGCGATGCTGTCATTCGAAAAATTTAAAGTTGGGGCACCTGGAGAGAGCTGGTTCATTTTTGTTTTGGACCTCCCTGCCGGTTGGAAGCTCTGGTGCAGTTTTTTCTGTATCTCCATTCACCCCTCATCCACAATGAAAAGGAAGTGAGGCAGGCCTTGTCGAGGCTCATCCTGGTACACCCATAAAGAGAAATGACAAAGAATATAGAACCTTGAGCACGCTCTGTCAATGGAGACTTCCATCCTCCGACAGAGAGCAAGAGCCGACCGCTTGGCACTCCATGCCACTGTAGTTGAGCCTATGATAGAGCATAGCACGCACACCCTTGCAATTGAGCCTGGAAGCTGTCTGAAGGGAGGATATGCGGACGAGTTCCTAACCTGTTATGTGAAAGAAACACAGTGCCTAGAGGATTTCGCGACAACCCTGGAACCTCAAGCCACTGAGCCTAAAACATAGGCTGGAAGCGATCTAAAGGGAGAGCCTGTAGAATAATTCCCAATTTGTTATGTAAAAGAAATACCATGGCCAGCTGACTACAACCCCACCCGCCATGTCGAGAAGGTAATGAGCGATGATGAGGCTTGGAACAGTGCCTATGCAGAGATGAATGTGGATGAGGCCAGATCAGGTATGAACGTGGACAAGGCCAGAGCAAGGATTAACGTGGAAGTGGGGAATGAAACCTTTGGCGAGGAGATAAACAATGATTTGCATGGTCCACTCCTCCGTGCAGAGCATCTGGCTCTCGTGTTCGAACTCCGAGTCCACATGGCAGACCAGGAGCACAGAGCCATCCTCATGGGACAACGTTTGGACCTGCTCCTTGATGCATACTCCAATGCTCCAACAAAGAGGAAATGTCCAATGTGTGCATAGCCATTTGCCATCCTGGCCAGATCCACGTGTCAGAAAGGAAATTGCAATAGGTCATCGGGTATCTGAGTTTTCCTATGCTAGTTTGCCTTTTCATCATGTTGTTTATCAATGTTAACTTGAACTATGGCCATCTGTCTTGGTTTCCTTCAGGCATGACAGAGGGAAAAAAAAAATTAGCCTATCTTCCTAGACATATTTCACCCCAAACTATGTTGGTTTCCGATAAAACGACAACATTTTTGGTGGCTCAGGATGACAATATCTCTATATATTTTTGTCTATGTTTCTCTGTCAACTTAATATAGTAGGTACTATCCCATTTTTACTTAATATATATATATATATATATATATTTCTAATATACTCTAATCTATCTTAGCTAGAAGCATGCTAAAGTAACCAACGAGTTGTAAATGAAACCAAATTCTTCATAAAATCCCCAAAAGATAGTTGAAACATAAGATCAGAACCAGAAACAAGTGCATACAAACATATATAATCATAATAGTCTAAGTTATATCAATGCATGCATTAAAAACCCAATGATCTCAAGGCTTAAGAATATTTCAAGAAACACTTAAAACTACATAAGAACCTAGAGTGCATAAGACTTAATCCATAAGCAAGAAAACATTCTTATAGTCCATGTGAACAACATTCATCTATGTTTGAAATAATTCACAACAAATATAGCTTCACACACAAATATTCCTTCTTCATAAAATTGGCCATGAGGGCTTCTCCATATTAGAAGTTTCAACAGTAATACATAAAACATTTAAGGAAAACCCTCCAATTTTAGTTGACACTGTATTTGCAAAATAGTTCAGAAGTAGACAATATTTGAAGATCCAAAAATCCCCTTCAAAATGAGCCTCTACCCTCTCTTATACAATTCCTAGTAGTCACTAGATGACTCTTTGTCTTCCTCTTGAAGAAGTGGTTAAAAAAATGGTTCATCTTCCTACTTCCTAGTGACAAGTGTACAATAAGGACAAAATTGAGATTGGCTGGGAAAGAGACAAAATAAGAAACAATTATTGACATCCTATAGCCATTATATTTTTCTTCATTCAAGGATTTTTATCCCTAATGTACGTTTTCCATATTTCTACTTGGTCATACATGGATATGATCCTTATGTAAGCTAGTTGTTCTAAGGTTGCGTTGTTCATGGCCATGTTATATTCCAGGCTTCTCATGTCCTTTACCAGTGTTTCCATGAATGCTTTTATCATGGTGTGCAATTTTATTGGTTGTAGTAGGTGTAGATATATAATATTGGTGGAGATTATGGTGGTGGCTTCAACTACTTATTTTCTTTGATTTGTGCTATCATGAACCTTTTCTACTATCTCTTCTATCACTAGATTTTTCTAGAGCATGTCTACCCTTGCTAGTAGTTGGCTTCTCTTGATCAATTCAAGTGTAGATTTGTGTATGATTGATCATATTTCCATTGATTTGGTAACAGATTTATCTTCCTACCTGTTGAAAATGGTCAACTGCATACAGGTCTAGTTTTTTGTCTGCTCTTGATGGTCGGCATAGTTCGGGTGGTGCATTAGGATTTTCTGCAATCCATCTATCAATGCCAGTGATGCCTTGCAGATCATGTTGTACTGCGTCAATTTTTTTTGTATCATATTATTTTGTTCTATGATCGTAGAGTATTCTTGATGGAAGAGGTGCAGGTGAGCATACATTTCTATGATAGCCTCTTCCAATTCTCTCCTTAATGTTTCAACACTGACTTTGAAACTTCGCAGGTTGTTTTCATCAATTCTTACTTTCTTGAGTCTTCTCTCCATCTCTTTGATCCTTGCTTCTTTATCCTCATTCTAATGGCATGGTCTTAAATTTTTTTCCTCATTAGCATTCATGAATTCCATGCTAAGTCTTTTTGTTTCTATCATTTTATCCCTTACATCTCTAGTTACATGAACATGTGTAACAACTGTGATAACAATCCCTTTAGTTGCTGACACATTCTTTACCTATTCCTGCACAATTCTTCTAGTCTTGATGTGATATGTGAAGCTCCTCAAGTTGATTAATTCAGTCATTTGGAATGATTTCTAGAACCCTAGTCCTAAATAATTTCCTGATATATTTCTTCCTTTTCATGTGGTTGAAACCTCTGGGATATCTGTTTCCATTGGGTGGGTGTCAACCCCCCTATATTCTTCATCCTTTTATTGTCTTTCTACCTCATTTTATTTGTCGACTACATCTTTGGCTTCCTTTTCTGCTTGTTCCATTTCTTCCCTCTCTACTCCTCCTCTGAATGATTCTTCATATTGTTTGAATTCCCATTTTGCTGCATCTTTTCCTTTTGCCTCTACTTTCACTTTGGCCTTATCTTCCTCGATATTCTCCATCTTATTTGCTGCATCATTCTTCTTTTTGAGGAATTTCTCTTTATCCCTTCTCTTCTTGTGAGTTGGTGCTTCTTCTACCTCCTTTTATGACTCTGAGTGCATTGATGTGGAAGTGTGGGGTAATTTTTCAACTTCCTCTTCCTCTAATTTATTTTTGTCTTCTTCTTTATCCTTCTCTTCATCCCAATTCTCCCTCTAGGATAGTCGTTACTTTTGAAGATCAATTTGTCATAGGTCTAGGCATTCTGATGAACTCCTTCCTCTTTTGAGATTTCCATTGTGTATTCCCAGGGTAGACCAATTTTATTGAGGTGGTCTCTCAAATTATTCTTTAGATCATGTCTTATGTACCGTTCTTCTCCAAAGTGATAAGTCCTGACATATAACAAAGTGTTTACCTATGCTTGGGCTTGCTTGGTGTTTTCTAAGAAGTAATTCCTGACATATAGTGGAAGTGGTGGCCATATTTATTTTTTCAATCGGTATAACATCCCCCCAACACCGTGTATAATGGTTTGGTATGGAACCTCCTAGAGCACTAACTTGTCTAGTACAAACTAAGGGAGAAAATGAGGAGGCTACATCACACCATACACACTTATGTATTTGTCGTGCTCCATGAGATACTAGTCTCCAATTATCCTTATAAATTCTATAGCCTTGTAGACATGTAAGGAGGAGTGGTGCAGAATATGAATTCGTACAAGGGGGCCAAAAAATGCTCACAAATATTTTGGTATTTTGTTAGGTAATTGTGGTCCTAAATAACTTTATATTACACATCGATGGCCGAGTCATAAGGATACCAATTCCACCCCATCCTAGGGTATTTATGGTCTATGTACATAATTTTCACGAGATATGAGGACATGTGAAATCTTGCAGATTTCACAGGCGAAGCTCCTTTGACCATAGAGATTCCCATTGTTATATTTTCAGAAAATATATCATCCCGATTGAATTATATCCCCTCATCCATGTAGTAGTATATCATGGGCATATAGGATAGAGAGAACTGAGATATGCCAGGTTCCATGTATAGTCGAGACAACATGGCTACCAGATACTAATAAGGCCTTCTTAGGGAACTTGTGGGGTATCCTCCTTTGGGCATTTATTTGAAATGAGTGTCATCCCTGTACCATTTGGGAAATAGGTCCTTGGGAGTTTATTCAAACTCACTAGGATCCATGTGATGGTGTATTCACATGGGAACATAGTTGGGTGGGATTCTACTCTGAAAAATGCACGACTTCCTAATGGTTTTGAACACTTTAAGCTCATATGGTTCTTCATATTTAGTGGAGAAGTTAGAATTATTGAAAATTTGGTATACTTCTCCCCATTTTAGCGTCTCTCCATCCTTTTCTAGGAGTCCTGATGTGTCATCGTATGTGACTCAAACTACTTTTGGCTCACCTTCCGTTTTCTAGCCACTACCATAGGCCTCGATCCCAAGTGATTTACTTTTTGTCTTCTTTCGCGACGACATGTTTGGACCTGGAAGAAAAGGTGAGATCAGTGTGGAGATTAAAATCACACATAATACGAAATTGAATGCAACTTAAGCATTTGAACTACCATAAGACTCATTAGGGTTGTCATTGTGTAGTGATTGGTCATATGAGGACGATAAAATGATGGTAGGAATGTTTGACTATCTTGCTGAAAATTTGAGGAAGAATGGGTGAAAAATGTGCTCATAACGAAAAATTGTAGGTTTATAATTTAACTCCTTCGATGGAATTCGAAGGAGTTGATAACAAGTTGTATGATGGGTATCAAACAAGTTAGTTTCAAAGATTCCAATAAAAAATTGAGGAGGGTTGATTGAAATAGCTCTAATCAGAATAGTTTGGGACAACTCCTTCGATACAAATCAGAGGAGTTAACTCCAAGGGTTCTGATAGTGCATTGGGGTATTTGAGCTTAGATCTTCTAAATTGTGGAAGTTTTATCAGTTAGGATGTTGTCAACTCTTGTGATGCAAATCAGAGGAGTTGATGCTAAGTCCTATTAACACGTTGGAGAGGTTGGGATTAAAGTTTCTGATGAGTCGAGAGGTCTCATCGTAGAAGTTTTCAAGAACTCCTTCGAGGAGGAGTTATCGAAGGAATTAACACAAAATCTTTCGATATGATCGGAGGAGTTTCCATGAAGTGGTCTGATGGAACTTGGGAAAAAATGAAGGCCACAGTTCAAAATTCGATGGTTGGATAGAAGAGGGTGGTCTCGACATGCGTTATTTTATTGGAAGGGAAGCTTGGACAAGGGTTTGAACAGGCTTCTAGGGGCCATTATGGTTGATCCATTGGGATATTCAAATGATTGCGGTGATGGCTAGGCTTGAAGGAGCCGTGAAAGCCTAAAAAATGTGAAGGAAGTCAGGGTTAACAATAGAAACATGGAATTGGTTTTACTTAAAGGGGCAGTAATAAAACTAAACAGTATGAAGGTATGGGGTCTCAAAATTAGTTGGATAATGTAAGCATTTTGAAGGTAGGAAAAATCAACGAAAGGTTGTTGTCAAAACAAAAAATAAAGAAGAGAAAACCTAAGACTAGAAAGGGAGTAAAGTGTCGAAACATACCTAGAAGAC
>SNQJ01S0162958.1:0-21544 GCA_010110895.2 Picea sitchensis | reverse complement strand
GTGGGAGTTGGTGCTCTCAGCCAGTTGGTGCTGGCAATCAGAGGTTGTAGCCTCTATGAGTTGGTGCTCATAAAAGATGAGATGTAACGCAGTTGGAGCTTGCTTAACATCTTAAGAAGACGATGTTTTTTCCCTCGTTGGGTTTCCTCTTGAAAAATCTGTGTCTCATACTTGTGAGTGAATGTTGTGTGTGATTGCTATTCTTTATGTTATCTGCTTTATGTTTATAAGTCTGAATTTCATAGTAAAGACTCACTGCCACTAAGATTAATGATTCAAAGTTAAAAAGAAGAGAAATTGTTAATATTCTAAACTAACTGATTCACCCTGCCCCCCTCTCAGTTAGTTCATACCTGTAACATTTGCACCATCCTTCATGACCTTTTTGCTTGATCAAATTTGGGGTCCATAACCATACCTCTCGGACTATCAGACTCCTTCAAGTCTTGACATCAATGACAACCAATCTTTCAACATCTTGGAGAAATTACATGAGAGTGCTTTCGGGAGTCTGTAGGATAAGGTACTTGAGAAACTACTAGAGAGTCCTTAGGAGAAAGTGCCATGTAATGTTAAGGAAAACTTTCAATAGGGTCACTAACAGAGATTGAAATGAGATTTTTTGGAGAATTTGGAGGAGAATGTTTAGGAGATAATGGAGAAGAACGTTTAGGGGAAATCATGAAAAAATATTTGGAAGAATCTCCTAAAGTAATTGTTTGCAGTAGGTCGAAGAGGGAAAGAAAGTGTTCAAAAATAAGAATGACTGCTGGAAGAGCTATCGTGGGAAAGAAAGTGTGTAGGAGGAAAGCGACAACTGGAAAGAAGCAGAACATGCATGCATGCAAGAAGGAAGCGAAAGTTGGAAGGAAGTAGTGAACACATGCGGAGAAGTAAGACCTAACGAAAGTAGAGTAAGGGTTTTTGTAATAGTTTTTGTGTAAATGGATGAAGAGCCCGATAGATATAAATATAGATATAGAGGTATCATAGAGGAGTTAGAGAATTCGGGAAATTTCTTTTCGCTACCTATGTGAAGTCCGACTATATTTATGTAATATTTTGATGAGAGAACTTTTTTTGTAAGCAATTGAGTTGAGAAGAAGAAGAAAAGTATATCTCAAGGATTAGACCGCATGCTGAGGACCCTGGTGTGATCTAGTTCACCTCACAGATATCTTACCCATCTGAGGAGAGTTGTAAGCGCGAGGCACGAGAATTGCAGAACTACCATAATAAGAGATCCAAGAGCCAAATCTTTGTGGACGTAGCCTAGGAGGGGGTGAACCACAGTAATACATGTGTAATGTGATGAATGCATGCATATACTTGTCTTAATTTTATTAGTTAAATGTTGTATGCAATGAATGAATGAGTTGTTGTATTGTTTGGTTAATTTTTGTGGGAATATAAGGAAGAGATACCACGAAGGTTAGATTATAGAAGAGGATAACAGTAATTCGTAGTACAAATCATACTTAATGGCTCTGAATGCAGATCCCCTATCTCATACTCAATCCTAGTCTATAAACACTTGAGTCTTACAACCACCCATTTAAATCTATCTCGGGTGAGACTGTGCAGTGCATTCTGTGTATTGTGTTGCCTTCTGGTTTACCAGAAGGGCCGATATTTTTAGGATTTGTTGGTACCCTTAAAGATATGAACCCTGGGTCAACAACGTAGGTAGTAAGAAAGAGATGTACAGTAGTGAAAACCAACAAATGGTTCCATTTTCATTGTAAGAGGAATAAGAGAGGATTGAGTAGACAAGATAGAATACATGAGAAAAGAACAAGTGAAACTAGAAGACTGTTGAGCCACTAGAAGGGAATGTTGAGACCAAGGAACCCGACAAAAGCAGAAATCGAAGGCTGGTTGAGAACTAAAGAGATAGAGTTTGCCCAGAAGGATAATAGAAACCCTAGCCTCACACCTCACAAATATCTAGATAAATACATGTTTACAGATTTACACGAAGTCTTTTTCTGTGATTTTCCCCACCTACTGTAGGAGTGGATACTAAGGTTGAAAGATAACCATGTGACGAACCGGATCTGACAGCTAGATTGGACCCTGATACAGATTGAGCAATTACAATAGGTGAACAAAACATGCACCCGCGCAGTTGACTTCTGGCTTGATAGTATTGTGGCAGGCTTCATCACAGAGTTTACAGTTGACACAACAAAGTCATATAGCGTGGTAGAGTAGGATTTTTAACGCAGACCTCGCAGAAGGTACATTCGATCACTATATACCTCTATTAAAGTACTGTTATATAACAAAGGTGTAATGACAATGGAAGTAGACAGCTAGAATTCCCTATGTGCATGGGGGAGGGGGGGATGCACTGATAGAGGAAGGATAAATGGCCGAAGTTGAGGATAAAGGCAAGAAGGAGGAGGAATTCTTGGACCCGATCTTGATGGATGACGACCAGCTTAAGTGGATCTTGGAATCACCAGGAATGATGCGTAGTGGAGTACCCTACCAATATAAGGTGAATATCAAGAAAAGAGTCATAGCTGCGAGGGAGGGCTTGGAAATTGATGAAGAAGAGGTAGAGGATCTTTGGGCTATGGAGCAGATTGAGGAAATCCTACACACAACCTATGAGAGGAAAATAAGAGGCCCAAGAACATGAGGAGAAGATAGCCATCCTTTCCATATTAATGTCAGTGTGGAACCCATAAACCCCTATGTGACCAATACACCAAAGAGAACACCACCGTTTAGACAACTGAAGTTCGGAGGAAGTTTGATAGTGAGAAGTACATCGACCACAAGAGAAACAAATGGAGGAGCCAGTTCAGGAAGTACTAGTCAAGTATCTACACCGCACGACGGAGGTAGCAATTCAGTATTTAGAATGGCAGGACATGACCGTACGATCAGATTACCAGAATTTCGAGGAGAATCAACAGAAGACCCTAAGAAGCATTTGTTTATTTGTGCAAAGATCTGGGAGGCAAAACAAATCATTGATAAAGATACCAAACTTGTGCAGCTAGTGATCACATTGATAGACCGCGCACTAGACTGGTGCATGAGTCTAGACACGAACAATGCCCCTGGGATGATGAGGAAACTGAAAAACATTAAGAAGCTATTGATTAATGAGTTCCAGAAGCTGAGCTCAGAGGACCAGTACATGAACAAAATGATTGAGATTAGACGGAAACCAGGAGAGTCTATATGGAAGATTGACCAGAGATTCAAGCGAATGAAGGGGAAGTTAAAATACCTTATGATCGAGATGCATCATCGACACTTGTTTGTCAACTCACTACTCCCACACCTAAAATATCCCCTATGCCAGCTGAAGTTTCAAATGTAATTCGAGGCTCTACAAGAAGCCTTGCAGTTGGAAGAGAACCTGTACCAGCAAACAGACCTAGCTATTGAAGAATTGAAGGAGGATTTGAAGAACCTAACATTTCAGTTGAATCATAACAAGAACAAGGACAAATGAGAAGTTGTTTGTTGTACCACATGCAGAACGGAAGGACACCATAAGAACAAATGTCCAACATTCACGCAGTATATAGCAACAGGCATGCCAAAACCGCTACCATAAGTAGGATTATGGTGCGAAATATGAAAGAAAATGGGTCACGAACCTTATCACTACACGATGATGCAGAAGTACCAGATAGTTCCAAATAATTCTTATTGCACCTTTTGTAAGCTAGTAGGAAACGATGAAAAAGACTGTAGAACTATGGAGCTGATGTGGGAAAGAATATCAGATGCATATAAAGTATAGGTCGAAATGATGATTGGGCAAGAAGCGCCATAGTTCAATCAAGCCCCAACTCCATACAACATTGCGCAACAACTATACAATAACGCACAGCCGCATTACAACCCAGCGCAACCCCAGTATAATATCGTGCAGTATAATCAAGCACCACCATATAACGTGTCGAGAGGGGACCGAGAAGGTTATCAAGGAGGAGGACGAGCCAGAGGAGGTTTCATATGTGGAAAAGGACCTGTCACATGTCACAATTTTCAGCAATCGAGACATTATGCATGGGAATGCCCACTGCTGCCAACAACCTGTATGTATCATTGCACATCAGATCACGAGACAAAGGAATGCTCAACACTATTAGTAAAGATCCAGGAAAAAAGGAACCTGAACAACCAAAATGTTCAATGGATCTCAGCTAAAGCAAGGGAGGATGGATGAAACATCAACATAGTCACCCGTGGAGGAACAAAGAAAGGAAACAACAGAGTCCGACAAGAACCTACACAAAAACCAATGGGTAAAGAAGAACACTGAACCCAGGAAGCAGTTCGACAGACCCAAAGGAAAGGAGACTTTTAAGGAAGCCAGACAAGAATTTCAAAAGGACACAATGTCTACTTCCACTACGCAACCAGCCCATGAAGTCCCAGAATATGAAAACCCACTGTCATTGGATCATACCAAAGGAATTCCATCCGAGGGACAAGTAAGTACTATCAAATACTTTTTGCAGTCATGCATAAAAATGTTAAGTGATCCTTCATCTGTGAAAATATTGCAAAACATCCTAGAGAAATGTAGCAATGAGATGGAACAAAATCTAGAACCGAAAATCACCAATCATCTTCACACCAGAATAAGAACAATTAGGGAATTCAAATTGAATGCCAACATTAGGGATTTCAATAAGGGAGATACCATATTGGAGCTAGGATCTGAAATGAATATGCTACCCAAGAAAACCTGGCAATGCATGGGAGAGCTAACCTTGGGATATTCGAATGTCCAATTAAAACTAGAAAACCAGCATAGGGTCCTACCAATCGAGAGACTGAAAGGCGTAACAGTAGATCTCAATGGTGTGCACACTAAAGCATATTTTGAGGTCATAGAAATAGTAGATGGCACAACACCGTACCCGACACTACTCAGTCTGGATTGGGTGTTCAAAAACCAGACCATAATTAATTTGAAGACTAGAAAATGACATTTGAATCCGGAGATTACAGGGTCATAGCACCACTAGATCCATCAGAAGGGGAGAGGTTCATAGAACCTACTTCCCTGGACTTAGAGGAAATCGACTAGTTGTACAGAACAACTGTGCACAAGGAGGATTATGTAAACCCAACTACACACGGGGTACTCAGTTGGCGTAGTATTACTTCATGCACCATAGATTCATACACCGGGCTAGAAATATGGTAGCAGAGACTACATGAAGTATCCATGAGAAGATGTGCGAGAATAGACCACGCAGTACGGTGGATAGGCATAGAAATCGAAGAACCACCCAGTTTCCACAGACTAAATGATTTGGAAACATTATTAACAAAATATGAAGATGAAGTAATAGAGAACCAGAGGCTACTCGTACTGGATCTAGAACTCAAGGCCACACCCGTGATATGGTGGGGCGCACACAAGGAGACTATCACAAACTAGTACCAATGTAAGAGGTTACTGTGCATAAGGTTTAGCACAGAATAGAAAAACAAAAAACAACAGAAATATGAAGGACTAGGGACACCAGTGAAATGCTTGGAGAAGTGTGAAACACTGTGGAAATTGACACCACCAGAGGAATGGCCTCACCACTTTATTCACACTTTGGAAGGCATACCAGAGAACTGGTATACAGATCAAGAACTGTGCAAAGGAACTACAACATGGGTGACACTGCAACAGAACTTTACCATCACTTTCTCTTTCGAGCATGAGAACCCCAACATAGACACAGCCCTGAAATAGATCAGAGTAGTCATCTTCATTAAATAACCAGAAGTAGAACTTATTACCGAAGAGAAGTAGTGAAATAAACATATAGTTAAGGAACTACTGTCATGTTACTAGGTACAAGAGGAAATACCGGACAAAGAGGACCCACATGACATTCAGATTGCAGAAGTAGAAATCGAAATAGATGTGAAGGGACTACCAATAGACTCTAAATTTATTTCCGTGTCAATAAAGGTAAGGAAAGTTAACATCAGAACAACGAAACATCCCAAAATGGCAAGCATTGGAGACTACTGGGATGAACCAATAGTACAAAGCATCACTGAATTGTTGCGTGAGTACAGTGACTTATTTCCTACAACATTCATAGAAATGAAGGGTATAGCAGGAGAACTGGGAGAGATGAAAATACCTCTCAGACCCAAAGTAAGACTGATCAGACGATCACCATATAGACTTAACCCCATGTAAAAATAGAAAATTAAAGAGGAGATCGACCAGATTCTTGAAGCTGGAATAATTGAACCAGTCGAGGAATCAGAATGGATAAGCTCGATGGTCGTACAGGAAAAGAAACAAGGAAGAGGGATTAGGATATGTGTCGACTTGAGCAAATTGAATGATGCATGCCTACATGACCCATTCCCTACACCATTCACAAATGAAGTGTTAGAGAATGTGGGGGGAAATGAAGCTTACTCATTTATTGATGGATTCTTAGGATACCATTAGATTAAGATAGCACGGGAGGACAGATACAAGACCACGTTCAAGATGAAATGGGGCTCTTACCAATATACAGTCATGCCCTTTGGACTGAATAATGCACCAACAATCTTCTCTAGAGTGGTAATTGCAGCATTTAAATAATTCATTCATCAGTTTCTCGAAGTATACCTGGATGACTGGACGGTCTATAGTCTGTTGAAAAACCATGTGGAAGTTTTATGCTTGATACTAGAATGATGCAGACAGTGTTAGATATCATTGAACATAAATAAATGTATATTTGGAACAACATTTGGGATACTATTGGGCCATATAGTATGCAAACAAGGGCTATTGGTCGATCCGGCAAAGCTCGCAATCATTGTTAATTTACTAGCACAAAAAACAGTCTGTCAGCTACGAGCGACGTTAGGACACACAGGATACTATCAAAAATTCATCAAATGATATGCACAGATCACAACACCAATGGAGAAGTTGTTAAGGAAGTATACAAAGTACCAATGGAATGACATATGTCAGCACGGTCTAGACACCTTGAAGGAAAATATGGTCACTGCATCGATATTATTATTTCCAAACTAGGGAAAGACATTCCATGTGCATGTAAATGCATCAGTGATAGCACTTGGATCTATCTTAGCGCAAGCAAGAGCAGGAGACTTGGATCACCCGATAGCATTTGCAAGAAGAAAACTATCCTATTCAGAACATAACTATAACACAACGGAAAGAGAAGGCCTAGATATGGTTTATGCACTTTAGAAGTTCAGACACTACCTATTGGGAAAACATTTAAGATGTTTACAGATCACTCATCCCTAAAATACCTAGTCAACAACCCAGTGTTGGGGGGGAGAATCTTTCGATGGTTACTGTTATTTCAGGAATTTGACTTCGAAGTAATCATTAAACTAGGAAAACTAAATGCAGGACTTGACCACCTATCATGGGTCACAAATGGAGAAGAACCCACCAGCTTAGAAGACAACTTTCTGGATGCATGGTTATTATTAGTACAGATTGTTGATGACCACTTCGTAGAGATCATCCAGTACTTGAGAACAGGTACTGCACTGTAAGATTACACCACTGCACAGAAGAAGAACCTGGTAGTTCGTGCAATTGACTATCAACTGATCACAAGACATCTATATAAAATGGGCGCAGATAGCATTTTACGAAGGTACGTGTTAGAGCACGAACAACCAAGAATTTTAGCAGAATCCCATAAGGGATTGGCAGGAGGACACTATGCGAGTAAAGATACCATGCAAAAGGTACTCCACGTAGGATTATGGTGGCCAACAATTCACAGAGACTTGAAAGAGTACTATCAAGGATGCGGTGTATGTCAAAGGGTAGGCAAACCCAACAGAAGGGATGAGATGTCGTTACAACCACAAGTGACATTACAGAAATTTGATAAATGGGAAATAGACTTTGTGGGACCTATTAACCCACCAACCAAAATAATAGGACCAAGATACATCATCACTATGATGGAATACCTAACAATATGGGTGGACGCTGCACCAGTAAAATACTACAGCACAGAGACTGCTCCACACTTGTATTTGAACAAGTAATTACTATGTTTGGGTGTCCAAGAGTTTTGATGAGCGACCAAGGAATGCACTTCATAAATAGCACCATCCGCGTGATTCTTGAATGATTTGAAGGTCACCACCAGAGAAGCACATCGTATCACCCATAGGCGAATGGCACAGTAGAAGCATTCAACAAAATTCTAGAGAACGCACTAACAAAGATCTATAACATCAACAGAGATGAATGGGACCTCAAAGTACCAGCGGTATTATGAGTGTACAGGACGACATGTAATAAGTTGACAGGGCACACACCATTCAAACTCGTTTATGTCCAAGAAGCCATAGTGACATTAGAATTTTTAGTACCCATCTTACGTGTAGCCGCTATCACACAAATGACAGAATGCGACGCAATACAAGAAAGACTGAACCAATTGTTAACAATGGAGGAAATTTGAATCCTAGCAGGATTCCATCAACAAGTGAATAAGGCCAGAGACAAAGAATGTCATGATCGAAACATTAAGAAGAAGACTTTTAGGAAGGATATCTAGTATTTCTCTATGATAGAAAGTCATTTCAGCACCCAGGAAAGATGAGAATGCATTGGTTAGGACCATACGAGGTCAAATTTGTAACAGATGGTGGAGTTGTATAGTTAAGAGATTTAGTAGGTGAAGACCTCCGAGGAGTGATCAATGGGAGACCACTGAAGCTGTACAAGGAGCTCAAAACATGCATGTAGTAAAGGCAAGAGCAATGGTTACATGCCTAAGAAAAACGAGCAGGAAACAAAAAGTCAGCAAAAATAGGATGACAGGATAGTACAAAGCGAAATGAAGGCATGACAAGGATTGATGGAATGTCACATTAAACATGCCAACTGGAAATGGAAAGAGAGGCGTAATGGCAAGTACGAAACTGTCGCAAATGCATTGAACCCATAGTTATGGTACATTAATCGCATCATGGAGGAAGCGTCCACAATAAGCTCCATGACAAGCCCATACAACACGCGAGGAAGGAAACAACTTGTCTATTCATGAAAGAAGAATAGAGAGAGAGAAATAGCAGCTCAAATGAATAGAGACAGACCACAATCCTCTACAATTAGCAGACATTCTACACTCACTACTATGGCACCACCAAAGTCTGTTGAACCAGGCCAGACCGACCAGAGTTCAAACTAGGTCACGAGGACCGCTAGAAGAAAACGAGCAACAGCAACCAGAGATCATCAATATCGATGAGATCCCATCCCCAGAGATACCACCGGTAAAATCTACACCGATACTGGAAGAGATTCAGCAGCCATAACCAGAGAATCCAAAAGAGGACATGCAAGACGAGTCGTAAGAACTGCAGAACGAAGAATCAAAACCCCAACAGAAAATGAAACTAGAAAGCACTGAATCAGCCGCAGAAGGCAATGACATGACACAGAATCAAGGATCAGAAGAGAAACCAGACGAGTCGCAGGTACCCAGCCTCGGTCAACCAACAAAAGAGACCACGGGAACTACCTTGGCTTGGCCACAATGGCTTACTAGGAAACAACCAGGAATTGCTGGAACTTCGTACCAACCACCACAGTATGAAGACATAATTATGATACCGAACTCACCTCGCAAGAAATCGGCTACAGAAATTGTGCTACCACGCATACCAGAGGGAGTACAGGTAGAGCTGCAGCTACTGGGTCACGTTGGGAAGCTCAAGTATTCCGACCATGATTTCTCAGACGACACTAAGTACCTGGAACTTCCACCTAAAGTTTTTATGTAGGACATAGTGGTCAACCAACTTGGGGAAATGATCAGCCAACCGCATCAGTGGGACTGGACCGAAAAAGCATTTTAGGACTGTTGAAACTCTCACACTTTGGTTGGGGCCAATACGCGATAGCATGTGTTAAGCAATTGTTAGTAGTTACAAATGGAGGGGATATATGGCTAGACAGACCTGTCCCCATAATAGTTGACCTTATTGCGCAGATAACAGGACTACCCAGCCGGGGTATGGATCCCGCGTTGATTTTGGACGATAAATCCAAGGAAAAATCATTAGCAGAGGAAATGAAGAAGAAATATGTTACCACAAGGGGGACAAGAGGCATTATAATCAAATGGATCAACAATATAGAAACACAATTGGGTGCAAATATCTTAGCCTGTAAGTTTCTAACGAAATACCGTAAAGACGAAGTACCGGCAGGAGTCATCGTAGTTGCAGCTCAGTGCGCATAAGGCACCTTCATGAGATGGGCGCCTTATCTATTAAACTTGTTCCAAGTGGACTACAGGGACATGCAGGAAATCGACACAGAATTCCATTACTCATGGATTCTCACCCTCATAGCCTTCATGGGATGGCGGGAACCAGAGTATGTATTTTTTGCTACCAGACCACAGCCAGAGGGAGCGAGATATCGAGTACTAAGATCTGGGCCACAAGCTAGACATAAGAGGGACAATGGAATCATCTTTGAAGCATACCTACAAGACATATAGGAATCTATTAACCATTCTTGGAGAATAACACTAGAATCTATCGCGTGATATGGGGACATCGCTAACTTTTGGGCTACATGAAAAGCCATGTGGATACAACCAAGGAAGGATCTCGATAAACAGTGACTACTGATGTGCTACTACATCACAGAAAGTGATATAGACATGTTCATCAGTGAATGGGATGATGAATGGAGGATCCCATCCATTCCTTGGGAAGTACCGAAAGGACTCGTAGAAGGAGAAGCAACGCAGGAGGAAACAAAACCTCCACAAAAACCAGTGCCCAAGAAACCAAGGATGGGCCAAAACAAACTGACTCAAGAAAATGAAGGGCTACATCAGACATGAACCCATAAGGGGAAGAAAGAGACCAACAAACAACCAAAACAAGCTAAGGGAGCGCAGGAGACTGGCCCAAACCCCATCACACAAAAGCAAGGGGGAACTAAGAGACCGGCTATACAGGCCACAAGCATGTGCAAGAAATCAAAAGCGCAATGAGCGTCACCAGATTATATGATCACAGTGGACGATGGATAAATCATCACTAGAATAGTATAGGATTGTCTAGGAGAAGACTTCGACCACCCAACACATCACAGGGATAATCTTCAAGACAAGCTGGCAGAAATAGGAAAGACCTTATCTATAGGGATGGGTGCCTTTTCTAACGGTTGTGACAGACCTTGGATCATTTGAAAGGATCTTGTCCGTTCATCTAACAAATGAAAGGGTACTCTCCTTCGGTATTTGAAACTCGTTATCCTTCCCGAGCTTCGTCAACTATGAAATACTTGAGAGATTTGCGCTTTGTCTCATGGACTTGAATCTTAGAAGAGTCTTCAGTACAAGTATTGCACTCCTTCATCGAGGGGTTCTAGGGGTTCTATTTGATCATAGAGGGCATGTGCATATCGGCACTACCTCTCATGAGATTAACGAACTACGTCCTCCAAGGCACTCAGAACGACTAGGTGAGTAAACCATCGTACATGCAACTACACCTAAGGTCGACGAGCTCACAGTTTGTCTCTCTAGCTTAAGATGCTACAGAACTCCAAAATTTATGAGAACAAGTCATGTCCGACCCATATAATTCCTTAATTGCCTAATTATACAACCAATAAGAAATAGAAGGGATACAGTATATCCATTAAGAATTCATTCACATTCCTAAAAGCACGCACAGTATAACCAATTCATACACAGTCACAACTAAGTTACACAGGGTAGGAAATCACTTATCTATTACAGGTTTCTGCCAACCAACTAACTGTGGGTGTTCATCCTTCCACCCAAACATAGGGTCAGAGGCATTCATTCTTAACAATTCGGCCACCCTCATGCCAAGCCATGATATCGCCAGGGAATTCTCACAGTTCTCAAGGGTTCTCTCTCTATTTCAACTTCTGTTCGAGTCCCATTTTTTGCAACTCGGAGATTTCTCACTCAGTTGTGGCCAGGGTGAGGTTTCTTAGATTCTCTTCAGCATCAATCTTGCGACCTTCTATTCATGATTTGTTGGAGAGCTTCGCGCCTCTCCCTTCTGAGCTTTCTCCCTCATTTGGTGCCTCCCTTTCCCATGTGTGTGTCCCTCTTACTTGCGAAGGTTTTTGCCGACCTATCCGGTACCTTCTATCAGACGAAAGCTCAGGTCTGCAAGTCCCTGTGGTACCTTGAACTGACAACCCATGTTTCCATTCATGGGGGTGGTTGGTGATTCAACCATCGATCCTTTCTTCATTGACTGATTTTCTTTCCTTGGGATTCGAATGAGTCTTTTCATCCTTATCAAGGAAGATTTGGGGTTATTTGATACATGAACCCTCTCTTATAGTTTTCACTTTCTTCCTCTAATGATATCATGGCGAGTACTTTCATGGATTCACCCCCACAGCCAGTTATTGGAAAATCAAACAATAACACATTTACATTTTCCTCATGCATTAGCATGGTAATTCCCACTTTATGATTAATTACAAATTGGGGGAAACATGGTGTTACAATTCCCTCCCCCTTAAAGGAACACCATCCTCGGTATTCTTTCTCAAAAAAACCTGTCATGCCTTTCTCATTCAGCCACTTCAGAACTCTTGACCTTCATCCTCGGTCAGGTCCTTTTTCGGGATCTGAGTCTTTGTCATATGCCTCCAATAATTCTTGGACACAAGCATATTAACCACAATTTTGTGTGAAAACATCTTACTGTTGTTCAAAATTCAAAAAGGAAAATTTCATATTCTAGCACAGTACTTATCCATCTAGTTTGTGGATCTGTATCCACATGGTAGTTTTGTTATCCATGCTCATGGATTTTCTTGACGTACCCATTGGGTGCAGGATTCCAATTCAATAATTCACAAGAACTATCATGATTTCATTTTCCTTTCCAAGGTTTTTCTGCATGGGGAACTACCCACTGTGTGCATGATCCCAATAGTTTACAAGAATTAATAAGATCTCCTCTTCCTTGCAGTCATTCATCCTCCAAGCCCGGGCTCAGGCGTTCCCTTCACTGTTATATAGTCCCTCGAGCGATCCATCTTTCCCTGCCGAGGTTTTCTCACACAGGAAAATTTTAGAGACTCTATCGAGTCTTACAGTCGAGGCATCCCTCAGACTTGCTCTACCGAGGCATCCCTCCAGCTTGTGCTACCTCAACATAATTTATTTCAAGCGATCATGACTTATCACGGGGTTCTCATGGCTCAGCAGTAGCCCTTTTTCATCATCTTCATCTTTGACAGCCTTCATCTGTTCCTTTCTGAACATGTCTTTTCTTCCCACCTGTATCAAAGGTATATAAAATTCATGAGAGATCATTATAAATTTTAACTTTCAGAATTATATTTGCAAATCTGTCACCCACAAATTTTCCAATCTCATGACTTGTTTTCATATTTGTTCTACACAGGAACCAGATTCATAATTATGGGAATTTCCTTCCCATAACGATTTGGCTCAACAGGAAATTGGCCTTCCTTATGGGCTTGAAATGCCACCATATCCAAGACCCCTTTGCTTCCTGCACTTTCCACTTCAATCGACCAAACAACTTGTTATCTTTTCCATGCATATATAGTTTATTGCACATTTACAACATCGTCACAACAATTTCAGAATTGTGCATACTTAACAATTAAATTACTTTCTCAAAAAGGGAAATACCATACCTTGCAGTTTGGCCTAGCAGGCAATTGGTCTTCCTTATGGACTTACAACACTGCCACATCCAAGACTCTTTGCTTCCTACAACTCATTCTTTACACAGCCAAACAATTGTTAGTTTCATCTCAACATACCAAACTTTTTCAAAACATAGTTCAACATTTAAAAAGGGTTTTAACAATTGTGCCAATATCCATGGCCACATTCATAGCCAATACATTCTTGCATTGTTTTTCAAGTTCGTCACACTTTATGAGCGGTTCTTGGCCATGGGGTGTTGGAAGTTAACCAACCTTTTCCTCATTTGGTTTATTTGTTTTCTTTCATCCTTACAGTAGGACCATATTGCCTATTATAGGCTGATCACAATCCCAAATCAATACACATGAACTCAAAATTTTCACATGAATGCCTTTATGCATTCCTTGATTGTCAATGCATTCATGAAATATCAATTCATGAATTCTTCCAATGGTTATAAATAGTGTTTACTACTAGAGGTTCATACCTCCATTATTCAAGTTCTTCATCCTGAGTCATACCGTACTTGTGTATCCAAGGCATACAACTGACTTTCAATTTTATGCATAACACTAAGACAATAAAATATTTCAGAAGGGGTTCCTACCAAATCCCTTCATACCTTGTGCCACATAGGCACGGATATATTTATACCAGTTCTTAGCTGCTAACACTCTCTCTCTAATATTATCCCATCAGTGGTGGTCCATGGGGACTTTTAAAGTCCCTTCAATAATCGTTCCACAAGAACTTTCTCATAGTCATCCTTTGATTGAGGTTGCTCATCGTTGGCAACTGTCTTCCTCAATAGCTCCAATTCATTTCTATAGACATCATGCATCATCATAGCCACAATTACATTAGTCGTAATATTAAACCGAATGCATGTATAATAACGTTTGAACTCATAAACATCCTCAAATGTTTCCATAAGTGCAACACAAAAAAAATTCGATTGTATCTTTGACAATACAATCCTTATTACTTAGGGTGTCAAGACCTTTTCGTTCATCAATGTACTAGCTTTATCATCATGCACAGCAAGGAAAGAATTGAGGGCTCTCCCCTTCTTCAAATTCTTTCTACATCACTTKKGGATTTTCAGCCCAWTCGAGTTATCTCTAAGGTCTCACTGCCTTTTCTTAATCACATCTTCAACCAAGCCTCATCAGTTAAACATACTCGTTTATTCATTTAATCATACAGAGGGGATTTACTTGCCTCTTACCAATTGTATCGGTTTCCACAACTGCTCTTTTTCTGAGCAGCCTTGTTTAGGCCTCACCCTAACCCTTTTTGGGATACTGCAACATGCTTTAATAGAAACTCTTTGCTGATAATGAATCATGAACATGTGCATCCTACACACTTCCATTCAGTTATCAGAATGGTCAATATTTAGTTGTTAGTCTTCTATTAATTACATTATTCTTTCAAAATGTAATCCAAGATTCTTATATATATGGACATGCCTTAAAGCCCATTCTCCAACCTTCAAGAATTATTAGGGTTGTGAATTTGTCCTTCTGACAAAGTGCTTACACAGTTCCTCCACTGGGAACTCCTTCGTCATGCAATTTCCTTGTTGCATATCCATCACTATTCGTGATGGCCTTAGCCTTGAGTTAGTTTTGGCCTTTGTTTTTACTAAATATTCCTCTTAAGGAATATAAACATGCATCTTTATTGTTAAGATTCATTCACAATCGTTCTCATGTGATGCTCAAAGGCGTAATCATTTGTCTCTTATTATGACAAGAGAGCATCTTTGCTCATTTACCCTTTGATCTAATTATATTGGCACTTCTTGAGGAAATGGAATACATTCCCCTCAGACTATTATTTGGAACAGAACTTTCATGACTCCCCAAAATGGAGTCAGCTATGCCTCCATAGTATTCCTTCAATCTTGGCAAAACAATACTTGATTTATATTTAGCTCATTGAGAAAAACCATATTGTGCCTATAACTATACTCTTACATCATACATGTGCATTACTTTGCACGTTTAGTATCATTCATACCTTACTGGTATTAATATCAGGCTTCCTATTATGAATCTTCACACTACATTCAACTCATGTGTATTCATCATACTATCTCACACCTTCTCCTCACGCGACCACCGATGGTAACCATGATATAAACTAAAAGGAGCTTCACATTTTGCAATTTTGGGATTCATGTTGCAAGGAAATCTGGTTCGTCGATCCTCAAAATTTGAAAACCCGAAAGACCGAAGATAATGTTTTCTCGGCTCTTTGATTCACATGACCCTTCGCTCAGTATCTGGGGTCAAATCCTAGACATGCATCGGGATCCCGTGTTTCGGCAATCCGCAGACAACGCCCCATCGTTTCCCAAAAATTTTGATCCAAGAGCGTCCGATAACCTAGATCCCATGGTCCAAATCTCTCTGGCAATCAACAGTCCTGACCAAATCCCAGCTTTCCACCTTTCAGGATTCTGACGGATTCTTCACCCCTTAACACCCTATTTCAAATCCCCAAAAATGTGTATGCATCAGGTCAACGATCCACTGCCTGTCTCGATCCAACGGGTCAAGTTGGATGTCGGGATTTCATGACATGTGAGTCTGCAAAACTCTGCCCATTGACTTCTAAACCTCCAACTCCTAAAGATATAACTACACCAGATCTATGGTTTAGGTCATCCACTAACCAATGGCCTTGATTGAATCGGTGATTTACCTGGCACGACTTTGGAAAGTCTATGCTTCTATTTTCCCAATAGATGAAACCTTGAAGCTATAGATCAACGACTCTCATTGATTCCAATATAACAGATACTATTCATCCTGATCTTGTGAGTGATGAGAGGTTATCAACCTTATCTTCTCCACTGATCAACTAGATCTAACGGTTCACAAAATTTTGGTATTCCTCCCTCCGAGAATTCCACCGTCTGTTCAGACTCTCGATACCTGAGATGTTGAAATTTCGGATCAGATCAACGGTCACCAACGGCTCTCCAACCAACGGTTTTGATTATGTCATGATTTCTCATTTCGTGACTTTGGGACTTTTGTTATGAAGAACCTTGAATCATTCAAACCCCGAAATTGCGAAATTTCAGAGTTCTCAAACTGACGGTCTCGATTCTTCCATGATCTGGCAGCTTAGATCTCATCGGGGTTTCGCGTCTTGAGATTTCGTGATTTCACGTGTCACGAAGTCGAAAGACCTTTCACCTCCATTCTCCCAATCCCTGAAATTGTGAAATTCTCTTCTGGATGATCAGTGGTTCAGATCGCTCCTTGATCAATGACTATGATATTTTCGTGAATTTCTCATTGCTTGTTCCAAGCCCTTTGGTTTTGCGAAATTTCGGTATCTCCTCGCAACTAACCAATGCGCTACTTCTCTAAGATCGAACGAGTCGAAGAATTTTGGTTCTTTCTGAATGGATCTTGACTCTCGATCCTATCCAATCTTCAAAACTCTTTTCTGAAGGATTTCTCCCACTCAATCTTGCATACTTGTTCTTTCTTCGAACTTCAGTTTTCTGCGCTTCACCTTTGAATGCTTCAACTCTTCAAAACTTAGAAACTTTTTCTAAGTGTTTCCTCTCAAGAATTAAAACCACTACTCCTCCCGGTATACTCCGCATTCAACCTCCAGAGTTTTCAAACATTAACACAAGCTTGATTCTATACACATGTTTGGCGTACGAAATTTCCCTGCTATCTCTTCTGATCTTTTAAGTTACTTACATGACTAATCTTGTAGTCATAACTCATACAAATGTTACCCTCTCTTTATGGGAACAACCAATAAGGGTCACTCTTGGGAATTAGCAACAGTCCCAAAGGACTCCTCTTAATCTTTCTTAAACAAATTATCATTTTTCTCGATTCTAACCATTATAGGTCAGGTAATCTAACCCTATATATTTTCATCAGTCCTCTCAATCGTGAGGATTTATATGCTCAGGGTTTAGTCTTTTAATAATGCATTAATTATAACTTTCTAAGGATCCTAATAGTCCTTACCATATTTCCTGAATCATGAAGGAGTTCTTCATTTGGATCTTAATTCTTACCTAACCAGCCATCTCAATTGCAAGAGACTCTATTTGTTTTAGTAGGTAGCCATCATCACACTATAACAGAACAACTCAATTCATGTCCCTTGTCTAGCTCGTGCAGCTTCATAGCACAATTCATTCCACCAATGTTATTCACACTCAGGTCTTATCAGTAATATTGATCAGTGCATTTATACTCTTATAAGAGTAGTTACCATTTTAACAGAGGGGTTAAAGAAATTCCCAATTTACAGTTTCATTCTACGGTCCTTCTTGTTAAAGAGAAAATGCAGATAACAATGTCTCTTTACGCGGATCGTACATGAGCCCAAGCAGGCCAAGTGTTGTAACCATGCTCTGATACCAATTTGTAACACACCCACTATGGCATAGTGAATTTTTCACCTCTTCTCGAGGGACAGAATCCCCGAATTCCTACGGGGGCCTATCTCAGGCTAGCTCTTCCCTTGTCCACCTCCATGTGATCATTGGTTATGACCACATGCCAAACAAAATAGGTGCTTTTTCACATTTCATGACTCAGCGATAGAAGCAAGTAAAGTCTTTCGATTCGGAAAAACCCAAAACCTGAAATCTTACCTTTGAGGAGATCGACAGCTATGAGTCTCCCCCTGATTCGACGATCTTGGACATACTGGGATTTCGGTAACTGGGAGTTTGAAATGCAAGAGAGTCGAGTCTTTCGACTCTTCAAACCCAAAAACCTGATACCCGAGTTCTTGTATGAGATCCAATGGCTCTCGATGATTTGGATCCAATGGTCCGGATCTTTTTGGAGTATCATGAACCAGGAGATCACAATGCAATGACTCCAAAACTCTTGTCACTCCAATACCCGAATTCCGATATGGGGATTCGTGTAGGAGATCAATGATCCTCGATGATTTGGATCCAATGGTCCATGAGATTTCAAAGCTTTCCTCGAACTCTGACCACTCATGATGCGTCTCCCCCAATGGGTGGTATAGATCCTTTCAGGACTCCTCCTTTCTACCATAGAGCGGATCAGGGTTTCAGGTACCGGGATTTCACGACTTGCGAAGATAAGGGTTCTTGCCCCTTGGTTTCTCGGGTACCAAAATGCTAAAACCTATTCACTTTATGTTGATTCAGGGTTTCAGATACTAGAATTTCGTGACTTGCAAAGACAAGGGGTCTTTCCCTTGGGTTTCCTAGGTGTTGAAACACCGACTGGAAGCCACATGTCCTCTACAAATGAATGGTCCAGATAACTCCCATGGATCTATAGATCTATGGTCCCGATTCCTTCGCTACTTGTGAAGGCTGAAAGGGGTCAAGGAATTAATGCCTACGTTCCTTCCTCCAATATAACGGTCATGACAGACCTCAGATCCTCCGAAAGGATCTCGTCCGTTCATCTAACAAATGAAAGGGTACTCTCCTTTGGTATTTGAAACTCGCTATCCTTCCTGAGCTTCGTTAGCTATGAAAAACTTGAGAGATTTGCACTCTGTCTCCTGGACTTGACTCTTAGAAGAGTCTTCAGTACAACTATTGTGCTCCTTCATCAAGGGGTTCTAGGGTTCTATTTGATAACAGAGGACCTGTGCATATCAGCACTACCTCTCATGAGCTTAACAAACTCTGTCCTCCAAGGGACTCAGAACGACTAGGTGAGTAAACCATCATACATGCAACTACACCTAAGGTCGACGAGCTCACAATTCATGGCTCTAGCTTAAGATGCTACAGAAATCCAGGATTTATGAGAACAAGTCATGTCTGACCCATATAATTCCTTACTTGCCTAATTATACAACCAAGCAGAAATAGAAGGGATATAGTATATCCATTAAGCATTCATTCACATTCCTGAAAGTACGACCAGTATAACCAATTCATACACAGTCACAGCTAAGTTACACAAGGGGAGGAAATCACTTATCTATTACAGGTTTCCGCCAACCAACTGACTGTGGGTGTTCATCCTTCCACCTGACCATAGGCTCAGAGGCATTCATTATTAGCACTCTGGACACCCCCGTGCCAAGCCATGATATGACCAAGGAATTCTCACAGTTCTCGAGGGTTCTCTCTCTATTTTAGCTTCTGTTCGTGTCCTATTTTCTGCAAATCAAAGCTTTCTCACTCGGTTGTGGCCTCGGTGAGGTTTCTCAGATGCTCTTTAGCATCAAGCTCACGACCTTCTATTCATGATTCATTGGAGAGCTTTGCGCCTCTCCCTTGTGAGCTTCCACCCTTGTCTGGTGCCTCCCTTTCATGTGTGTGTGTCCCTCTTGCTTGGGAAGGTTTTTGCCAACCTATCCGGTTACTTATGTTAGAAGGAAGATCAGGTCTCCAAGTCCCTGTGGTACTTTAGACTGACAACCCATGTTTCCATTCATGGGGGTGATTGGTGATTCAACCATCGGTCCTTTCTTCATTGACTGATTTTCTTTCCTTGGGATTTGAAGGAGGCTTGTCATCCTTATCAAGGGAGATTTGGGTTTATTTAATACATGAACCCTCTCTTATTGTTTTCACATTCTTCCTCTAGTGATATCATGGACAATACTTTCAAGGATTCACCCCCACAGTCAGTTATTGGCAACTCAAACAATAGTACATTTACATTTTCCTCATGAATTAGCATGGTAATTCCTACTTTATGATTAATTACAAATTCGGGGAAACAAACTGTTACAATTCCCTCCCCCTTAAAGGAACATTGTCCTCGGTGTTCTTTCTCAAAAACACCTGTCATGCGTTTCTCATTCAGCCACTTCAGAAGTCTTAACCTTCATCCTCGGTCAACTCCTTTTTCATAATCTGAGTCTTCATCATCTGCCTTCAATAATTCTTGGACACAAGCATATTAACCACAATTTTGTGTGAAAACATCTTACTGTTGTTCAAAATTTAGAAAGGAAAATTTCATATTCTAGCACAGTACTTATCTGTGCAGTTTGTGGATCTGTATCCACATGGTAGTTTTTTTATCCATGCTCGTCGGTTTCCTTGATGTACCCATTGGGTGCAGGATTCCAATTTAATAATTCAAAAGAGCTATCATGATTTCATTTTCCTTTCCAAGGTTTTTCCGCACGAGGAACTACCCACTGTGTGCATGATCCCAATATTTTACAAGATTTAATAAGATATCCTCTTCCTTGCAGTCACTCATCCTCTAGGCCCAGGCTCAGGCATCCCCTTCACTGTTATATAGTCCCTCGGGTGATCCATCTTTCCCTACCAAGGTTTTCTCGCACAGGAAAATTTTAGAGACTCTATCGAGTCTTATAGTCAAGGCATCCCTCAGACTTTCTCTGTCGAGGCATCCCTCCGACTTGTGTTACCTCAACATAATTTATTTAAGGTGATCATGACTTATCACGGGGTTCTCATGGCTCAACAATATCCCTTTTTCATCATCTTCAGCTTTGACAACCTTCATCTGTTCCTTTTTGGACATGTCTTTTCTTCCCACCTGTATCATAGGTATATAAAATTCATGAGACATCATTATAAATTTTAACTTTCAGAATTTTATTTGCAAATCTGTCACCCATGGATTTTGCAATCTCGCGACTTGTTTTCATATTTGTTCCACATAAGAACCAGATTCATAATTATGGGAATTTCCTTCCCATAACGGTTTGTCTCAGCAAGCAATTGGCCTTCCTTATGGGCTTACAATGCCGCCATATCCAAGACCCCTTTGCTTCCTGCACTTTCCACTTCAATCGGCCAAACAACTTGTTAGCTTTTCCATGCATATACATTTTATTGCACCTTTACAACATCGTCACAA
>SNQJ01S0162957.1:0-21614 GCA_010110895.2 Picea sitchensis | reverse complement strand
CCACTATCAAACTATGACAAACTTATTCGAATGTCATATTGTGAGAAACATAAACCTTCGTCGTAATTTGATCACCATAACCTTACGATGTCAAGTGATGAATAAAATCTAATGTCACAATGTGATGAGCAAAACCTTATGTCGACATGTGATGAACAAAAACTAATGTTGGCATGTGATGAACAGAACATGATGTCACAATTTGATGAACAAAATATGATCAACATTGCAATGCAATAGTGACATAGTAAACTACGGTGTACATAATCAACATGGCCCACCATAATGAGATCCACATGGTCAATGAAGGTCAACCATGGGCATGTTCAACCATAATAAACTATGACCAATCATAGCCGACCATGGTCATGGTCAACCTCACTTAACCATGATGAAGGACAACCATGGTTAATCATAGCCAACCTTTCCTTCCGAAAGTCAACCAAGATCTACCAAAGGAAACCATGATCATGGTCAACCATACTCAACCATAATCATTTTCAATTAAGATATTATTGTATCAATACTTAAATAATATATTATCAATGTATTTATTAAGAAATTAATACTTTAAGAAGAATGTATTTATTAATGCCTTATTAATTTGCCAAATAATTAAATATGTTACATTAAACATTAATATATTAATAATTTACTAATGTGTTATTAATTCATTTTAATATATTAATTAATAATTAAATATGTCACATTAAACATTAATATATTAATATATTAATAATTTACTAATTTACTAATATTTATTAATTCATTTAATATATTAAAGTTATGGGAAATAAATTTTATTATTACTTTAACAATGTATTTGTAATCTTTTACTTTATTATTATATTAATACTTTAACAATGTAGTAGTTATTGTATGAATGTATTACTTAATTAATAAATTACTTTATTAATGTATTAATTAATTAATTAAATTAATACACTACAATACACATCAATATCATTCATAATCATGACCACTTAAAGAGCATGAGAAACCATGATGATGGTCCACCATAATTGACCACAATCATTTTTCAATAAATGTATTAATATATTAATACTTTAATAATATTTTTATTAATGTATTATTGCTTGAATAATGTATTAATTTATCATTGTATTCATGACCATAAGAAATATGAGAAACCATGATGATGGTCCACCATAATGGATCACAATCATTTTCAATAAATGTATTAATATATTTATGCTTTTATGCTTCTGTTTATTAATGTATTATTAGGAATATGTGTATCAATTTATTATTGTATTTGTTATCCTCGATATCTAGGGATAACTAAGGAGATCATGTCTCGAGGCCCACATGGTCCTAGACATGGAGTGATACCGAAGCGAGGCCCGATTTGAGCATGTACAGAGCCCATTTTTCTTCTTCTGACCCGACTTTGTTCTCTCGGTGATGCAGAGCTTCCATCAGCTTGGACTTGCATCAAAGACTCTTGCTCCATGGGGTATTGGTCCGAGGTATCATGGTATGTGTCATATTTGATCATTATAACCTTCTTATGTATTCATTAGGTTTCTTTCATTTAGGATATTTGCTTGGATCTTACACTAATCCCTCTTGACCATTGTTGGGGTGATTGATGGGGCAACTTAGCAAGCTTAGCCGATATTCATGGGTTTTAGTTAGCAACCAAAGGGGGTTTTGCAGAGCAATCGTCCGCTACCACCATCTTACCACCTTTCCATCTTCTACCACAGCCATCCATCCCATTCCCCTAGTGCAGCCATTAGGATGACCTTCGAGTACATCTTGTCTTGTGGAAGAAGGGGATAGAGGCCGGGGAGGTAAGCGGTTGATAAAGATAAAATCCATAGGAAAATGAAAACCTAGAGATGCTTACCCCGGGGGATCCCGAGGCAATAAAAACCTCTCGATAAGAAACTAAGGGACCAGAAAAAATAGAAATAAATAAATGCAAGACCTAACAAGAGGATGGGGAGGTCTCATCACGAACTTGACCCATTATGTTCATAAGTATTTAGCGGTATGAAATTGTTGCCACTACGGTCACCAAACTAGAGGCGTTGACCTTTGGTTTGTATAGCATGGCCAAAGGAAGGGGTCTCATCACGCGAGGCCAACCCTCTCATTTCTGTGAGGTATTTGAGAATGACATTGTCGTTATCTGGAAACCAAGCCAGTTCAATGGCATTCAACTTGTTCCTTAAAAAAAAGAAAGAAAAAAAAACAAATAAAGAAAGAATAAAGCCAATAAGGGGCTTGGAAAAAATACATGCATGGCCAATTCTTCGCCTCCTACAAAGGCACTTACGGACAACACCGTGCCAGTGCGATTATGATTGGGCATCCCTAAAACCATATCACCACATTACACATGGCTTTGAATGATCCTTTGATCTCCATTTCCTGTGGGTATTAGCCCAATAGGTGGTCTTGTTGGTTACCTTAGCCTTGTATAGTGGGTCTATGTAATGTCTTAGAGCTATTTGATGAATTGTTAAGGATTTCATGCGCTATGTTTGATAAATTGTATGATGAGATATGATTTACACATTGCTATGATGTCTAGGGTGATGAGCTTTGTGGAGGTAGTCTTTGATGTCGCGGGGACCATGCGGGCCGGGTACAGTCCGGTGCACATGGGGAGATGATTAGCTCCCGGACCTCCATGGGGCTGAAAAGTATCCGGTGTAGTTCTTGGGATGGCGAGGCGAGGGGCCGAGGAAGTTGTGAAGCGGTACTTGCGGAGAGAGAAGGACACCTCATCGAGGCGTTTTGGCCGAGAGACCCACAGCCCTATAGGGATCATTATACGGATGGAATGGCCTAGGAGATTGGATACCACCAGGGCTAGTTGGGCGTTTTGGAGAAGAGGGTAGCATGTTGGGCTTGAGCGACCTCCAACGGATGCGAAGGAGCCCAGGGAGCCAACTATCACGGAATTTACCCGGGATGATGATTTTCCACTGAAGAGACCAGCGTTTCCATAGAGGGGCGGCGTCTCCACTATTTTCTCATTTTTACATTTTAGCATGTAAAAGTGACAAATGATGGAATATTGTAATGTTAGCCTTGTATTTGTTTTGTTGACCTATTTTTGTAAATTAAAGATCATGAGATCATATAAAAAGAGAACGTTGCCTCTCATTTTAACATAAAAAAACTCACTCTCTTGTGAGAGATCATTTTGTAGTCTTTTGTCTTGGTTTTCTTCTCTCTTGGAGTGGTACTTAACTTCTTGGAGGGCTATTGTTTGGCAAGTGGTGCTTTTATTAATTGGAAGGTTTAAAACTAGGGTATGGATTATGCTTCTTCATGATTTTGTAAGTGTTCTTTCATCAAAACTTCTTGAATGAATGATAGTTTGTTGATTTAACATCTTGCATGCATTGGTATATTGTTGTTGTTAGCTTAATTCTTGGAACCCTAGAGAACCAACACACAAGTAGGTTGTGGCTTCATGTCCCCATGAATAAAGCTTATAGCCATTTTGATTTGAAGAGTTTTAGCCTAGCCATAGCTACACTGAATCCCTCTTATCTTGGGTTAGTTTCAAGCACAAATTGAAGAAAGAGAATCCCACAGGCCTAATTTAGTTTACTGGGGTTTACTTCTAGGGTTTTTAAAGGCCTTGTATGAAGCAACAACACTTTTTCAGCCCTAGATTTGTGCGTAAGCTAGCGGTTTTGCCGAAAGAAGTCTCAAGGGAAGAGAAACTTTGGAGCTAATAGCTACACCTAGATGAAAGCCTTTTTCTCCTTAGTGTTTTGGTTTGGTGGCCTTGCCATGGCAACACCATCAAACCCTAAATCCTCTTGTCCCTTGAGTTTAAGCCTTCCAAGCTAATGAGTAGTCACACCTCAATTGACTCCATTAACCCAAGGCACTAGTCTAGAAACCTTCTTGAGCTTGTTTATGCTGTAAAACTCTCTTTCAAACTACATTTAATTTGAAACCTAACTTAACCTAGCGTCTAACCCTAGTTATTTTGAACTAACCCTAATAAAGTTCAGCGTCTTGCTGATTTTGAACTTGTGCCGGGATAGAAAAGTGCGGCCTAGTCATCTTGATCATAGTCATAGGGTTTATTGCAATTTTATTGGTTGGTGTCCAAAGCGTCACTTCTTGGCTGTAACCCTAATCCTGTAGCGAGAAATTATGGGTGGCGATCACACCTTTTAGATCTCTTGTTTGGCGTGCAACGTTTGTGATACTTGTCATCTCTTTTGATAGGTTTGAGCCATTGATTACATCTATAAGCTTGTTTGGTAAAATGTTGTGCTCTTTCCCTTTCAAAATAACTTATTGATAAGTCATCTGTGATTACGCTTAACAATATATATGACCATGACAGCATGATATATGAGCTAATTTGAGATAGTTATTGCATTGTGAATTAATACAAGGTCTTAATTGTGCACATTGAATACTCATTATCTCTTATGCTTTATTGAAGGGTGATAATGATCATTGGTGCTTTGTTTAGCAATCAATTTGACTAAGTCAATAATAGCATTTGATCATTGCTCATATGAATGTTTGAAGATAGTCATTAATCAGCACTTTAGGTACTAACCAACTGCGTACATATTACTAGTTTATTTGTCTTGTCTTGCAAAGAGGTGCATCATCAGTGGAAGACATTCTTTACCGTATCTCATCTTGAGTAATGCGTGAAGAGACTTTCTTTGGCTTCGATTACATTCATGCAAACCCAGTTACAGGGGCGTCTCCCTTGGACTAGCCCTCCTAAATGAAAGAGCCCCCATCGGGGTGACGATTAGATTTGGGAGCTCATGGTATGCCCGGTTTAAAGCCTCGAGATCAAACTATCCTAAACCCCTCCACCACAAACTGGTCGATAACATTTTGGCGCTTTTGTCGGGGAACACTGAGTCACCTTCCTCAACGACATATCTTTGGTAAGCCTTGCCTCGGAACTTTCTTATAAGCTTGCGGCGACTCCACTAGCGTTTCCCCTATTTCTTTGGTAGTTTCAAGCGAAAGCGACTCCACTAATGGCGAGGTCAACAATGACTTTACAATGGGACCCAGGAATCCCATGGGCAAGATATGGAGGTGAAATCCACTTGGATATCAGGAAAGTGCCTCCCTCATTAGCAGTTCCTTCCTCGTTTTGCTGGCATAAATGGAGAATGTCACGAATCTCACATGATAAGATTTGGAAATTCTTTGAACACTATTGTGGTGAAGATGTAGTCATGAAACTTTTCTTTGCCTCACATGGAGGCCCACGAGAGATGTTATGAGCCAAGCCTTCCGATTTTGCCGAGCATCACCGCTATGGAGCATTTAGAAGAAATGTTTCTTTCAAAGCTGGACCATGAAAGCGGTATACAATCATTGTGAAAGAGCTTGAAGGCATAATACAAAAAGAGTCTGAGATTGTCAAAGTTTTGGTTTCAAGTTCGAAAGATTACTTTGCTGATTCCACAAATCCATCATCTGAAATATGATTACCTTGTCCACATCTATACTAATGGACTTCAAGGACATTTGACTTCAACTTCTAAGTAAGAAGAATCAAAAAAACACTTGCAGAAGCTCACAATATGGGCATCCAAATTGAAAAGAATCTCTCCTTGACCAAAGCCAATGCCATGGACATTCGGCAAAACCAAAACTGGTCTCCCATACAAACTTTGTTGAAGATACATGGGAGAAAGGTGAACAGGTGGCCCGGTAGGAATGAAGCATTGATTGAGGCTTGAACACGAGCAAGAATCGAACAAGATGATGAAGTGTCGAAATGCGACTTCCTCCCACTAAGGAAGTTATGCAAGAACTTGTTTCTCCTGTGCATTAAAATAAAGATGAGGTTAGTTCTTTCCTTTTCAAATGCGATGATGTTGTGTTTGATGAAGAGGAAATGAAAGTCTTGGACAAAGTAGAAGTCCGTTGGTGCGTACTTGAAGATAAAGAAGTAGTCCATGAGGATGAAGAAGCTGACACATGCTGAAAACACCAAGTCCTCGAGATACATGCACAAGAAAGCGATTAAGTTACCCTCCTCTCATAAATTTTGATGATGCTTTTACCATGTAATGAAAGAAAGGGAGGATGAATCTTTCAAATCCCGCATTTTATGATACTGATACTGATATAGATGATTTGGATGAGTTCATACATGTTGTTGGAAGGCGTGGAATTGGGATGTAATTGAATTGTATTTCGTCCCATCTATGACGAGGAGTCATCTCCGGTTATTTGCCCTTACCCGGTTAATCGCAATGATTACTTATGACCGGGTCAACAACTGGAGATGAAGTCTTACTTGTAGCTTTCAAAACACCAAGGATGACTTAGTACCTTGTTTTTTAGGATGATTTTCGTTCTTACCTTGAGATGTTTGATGAGTATGCTGAGCACTTGAACCCTTTTAC
The DNA here is from genome assembly GCA_010110895.2 of Picea sitchensis. Lineage (NCBI taxonomy): Eukaryota > Viridiplantae > Streptophyta > Pinopsida > Pinales > Pinaceae > Picea > Picea sitchensis. The sequence goes on along the minus strand of SNQJ01S0162957.1, from coordinate 15,216 downwards.
GAAGATGATTGCCAACCAGCGTTGTGTTGGGACTTTACAGTTACAAGTAAGGACATCATTTGCACGAGGCGGGTTATATGACTTTTCACCCGACCATGCGGTTATTACGCCTTGCTTTTTCATTCAGAGTGTAGTTGGGAATTACCTTTTCGTGTTGAGTTTCCTCCACAGGCAAACCCTAGATTTCAAAGGGTTGGTTGGGTAATACTATTTCCAATCGGTTTTCAACTTACTCTTGATGATGTGCGATCCCCTACTAAATTTTTGTCAATTATTTCTTTAGAGCATGAAAATTCCCTAGGTAACCCGGTTTACGTGCCCTTTGAGTTGTTTGTTGAGCCTAGTATGTTTCGTGACCCTTTCTCGGATAGAATTGAGTACTTTCTGAGAGATGGACTTGGAAAGATTTTATACCTCCCACCCGCCTCCATGAGTTAGATTGACTTTTCGATGATATGATGTATATTCTAACTCACTGACATGTTTGTGCTTGATGTATCAACTTGTTTTTGGTTTATGATGAAGCACGAAGCCGGTATCGAGGAGCTTTACAATGGATTGGCTACATTGGTTTGTTGACTACACCAACATGCAACCAACGGGCCGTCTGGTGAGTTTCTTATTTTCTATTTTGCACTTATGAATGCCTTATATGCACATTTAATTACTGCCTTATGCACCTTTATCATGTATATGCTATTGCTTTCTGAGTGGCAATACCACCCCGTCTTTTATCGTTGATGCCCTTTTGTCAAGTGTAAGCAGGTGCAGTTCTCGCCGGTGTTGAGGTTCTCATACGCTCTCCAATTAGCGCATGTCCCCGAGTTAGGGGCGGATGTTATACGATATCTAGGGATAACTAGGAGATCATCTCCAAGGCCCACATGGTCCTAGACATGAATTACCGAGAAGCGGGAAGCGATTTGAGCATAATACGGAGTGCCCATCTTTCTTCTTCTCTGCTAGTTTTGTCCTGTCAGCAGTACTAGCCTTCATCACTACCGACCTGGACTTGCATCCCGGAGAGAGAACTCTTTCTCCATGAGGTAATTGGTGGTGTCGGCGGGTATGTGTCATGTTGATCATTATAACCTTCTTATGTATGCATTAGGTTTCTTTCGACGGATGGCTGCTTGGATCTTACACTAATCCCTCTTGACCATTGTTGGGAGGTGATTGATGGGGCAACTTAGAAAGCCCGGTATTCATGGGTTTTGGTTAGCCACCAGAGTTTCACGAGCCATTGTCGCCCGCCATCACCCACCACTTTTCCATCTTATATTCCGTTCATCCATCCCATTTCCCTAGATGCAGCCATTAGGATGATGACCTTTCAAGGTACATCTTGTCTTGTGGAAGAAGGGGCTAAAAGCCCAAGGGAGGGTAAGCAGGTGGTAAAAGATAAAAAGCCATGGAAAATGAACACCTAGAGATGCTTAGCCCGGGGGATCCCCGAGAAGGAATAAAGCCTTCTCGATAGAAACTAAGGGACCCTAAGAAAAATGAAATAAATAAATGCAATACCTAACCAAAGAGGATGGGAGGTCTCATCGGTGGCCCAAATTATGTTCATAAGTATTTAAGCGGTATGGCTTATTTGCCATATCTGGTCACCAAACCCGAGGCGTTGGAGCCTTTGGTTGGCATGACCCGAAAAGGAGTCTCATCGCGGGAGCCAACCCTCTCATTTTACGCAAAAGGTACTAGTGAATGCGTTGTCGATACATTACCTAGCTAAGGCAGTGTCCTTTTCGTCAGGGCTTGTAGTAAAATGCAGATAAAGAAAGATAGGGCAATAAAGGGGCTTGGAAAAGAATGCATCCATGGCCGAGTATTTCGCCTCCTACAAAAGGCACCTGGACAACGCGACCCTTGGTCTGATTATGGTGGACATCCTAAACCATATCACCACATTACACATGGATTGAATGATCCTTTGAGGGAACTCTCCATTTCATGGGTATTAGGCCAATGGGTGGTCTTGTTGGTTGCCTCAGCCTTGTATAGTGGAGTCATTGTAATGTCTTAGAGCTATTTGATGAATTGTTAGAGTTTCATCCATATGTTTGATAAATTTAATGATGAGATATGATTTACATTTACTATGATGTCTAGGGGCCGATGAGCCACGGAGGCGTGGTCTTTGATGTGGACCATGCGACGGGGGCGGTACGGAGTTGAGATTGCACATGGGAGATGATTAGCTCGGACCTCCATGGGGCTGAAAAGGCCATCATATGGGCGTTGGGATGGAAGAGGCCCGAGTTGTGACGAGTCCTTGCAGAGAGAAGAAGAAGGGCGCCCTCATCGGGACGTTTTGGAAGAGACCTAGCCTATGGGATCAACCCTTTACAGATGGGACGTCGACCTAGGGAAGTTAGACGCCCTCCAGGGGCTAGTTGGATGTTTTTCACGGAGTAGAGGGCAGCATGTTGGTCTTGTTTGACCCACTTTCGGCCCGGGGTTGCGGGGAGCCCAGGGAGACCAACTGACTGGGTTGCGGGGATGATGATTTTCCCTAGAAAGGAATAGCGCCTCCCATAAAAGGGGCACGGCGTCTCCATTTACCAAGCTCATTTTGACATTTATGTAAAAGTGACAAATGATTTAGATGTAATGTCAGCCTTGTCAGGTTGTTTTGTTGACCTATTTTTTGTAAATTGAGGTCATGAGATCATATAAATAGAGGGGGTTACGCCTCTTCATTTTAACATAACATAACTTGCTCTCTTGGAGATATCATTTGTAGTCTTTTGTCTTGGTTTTCCTTCTCTCTTGGGTGGTATAACTTCTTGGAGGGCTATTGTTTGGAAAGTGGTGCTTTTATTCGTGGAAGGTTTAGCTAGGGTGGATTATGCTTCTTCATGATTTTGTAAAGTGTTCTTTCATCAAAACTTCTTGAATGGTGGTTGTTGATTTAACATCTTGCGTACATTGCTATATTGTTGTTGTTAGCTTAATTCTTGAAACCCTAGAACCAACACACAAGTAGGTTGTGGCTTCATGTCCCCATGAATAAAGCTTATAGCCATTTGATTTGAAGGAGTTTTAGCCTAGCCATGGCTACACTAGATTCCCTCTTATATTGAGTTAGTTTCAAGAAGCACAAATTGAAGAGAAGGTGTCCCTAGGCTAATTTAGTTTACACCTAGGGTTTACTTCTAGGGTTTTGAGCAGCCTTGTATGAAGCAATAGCTGCCTACTTTCGAAGCCCTAGATTTGTGCTTGTAAGCTAACGTTTTGCCAAAGAGTCTCAAGGAAAGACTGGGGCTGGAATGACGCACTGCTCCATAGGGTTTTGGTTTGGTGGCCTTGCCATAGCAACACCATCAAACCCTAGATCCTCTTGTCCTTGGGTTTAAGCCTTCCAAGCTATTAGCCTCACCTCAATTGACTCCATTAACCCAAGGCACTAGTCCCGACAGCTGCGAGCTTGTTTATGCCTTAAGCTCTCTTTCAAACTACATTTAATTTGAAACCCTAACTAACCCGCGTCTAACCCTAGCGATTTTAGACTTACTAATGAATGATCTTGTTGATTTGAACTTGTGCACGGATAGAAAGGTGCGCCCTAGTCATCTTATCATAGCCATAGAGGTTTATTACTGAAATTTTATTGGTTGAATTTGTCAAAGCGTCCTCCATTGGCTAGCTAACCCCTAATCCTGCCTTGAACATTATATGTGACGTCACACCTTTTATATCTCTTGTTTGGCATGCACAACGTTGTGACACTTGTCATCTCTTTGATAGGTTTGAGCCATTGATTACATCTATAAGTTTGTTTGGTAAACGTTGTGCTCTTTCCGTTTCAAAATAACTTATTGATAGTACGATATCATCTACATTCTGACAACAATATATATAATGACAACATTAGATATATGAGATAATTTGAGATAGTTATTGCATTGTGAATTAATACAAAGAGGTTTAATTGTGAACATTTGAATGCTCATTATCTCTTATGCTTTTATTGAAGGATTGATAATATTCATTGGTCTTCGACAGCAATCGGTAACCGTCAATAATAGCATTTTGATCATTACTCATATGAATATTTGAAGATAGTCATTAATCCTTTTGAAATTCTAACCCCATTACGGCTGCCTTCTAGTTTATTTGTCTTGTCTCACAAGCAGGTGCCATCCGATGGAAGACATTCTTCTTGACTATCTCATCTTAGCAGTAATATGTGAAAACTTTCTTTGACGGTGCGTGCAACAGCCCTTCTTAAACTTAGATTACTTTAGGGACGTCTCCTTGGACTAGCCCTCCTAAATGAAAAGAGCCCCATCGAGGGTGGCGATTGGTGGCCCGAAATCTTCGATATAATGGGTTTTAAGCCTAGAGCTCAAAGAAGCTATCTAAACCCTCCACAAACCGTCGATACTTGGTGTTGCCGCTTTAACAATGTATTGTTAGTTAAAATGTATTAATGTGGTAATTAATTTATACTTTACATTATTAATCTATTAATATTGAATATGTTGCATTATGCATAATGATGCATTAATACTTTAATTTATATATTACAACAATGTAATAATGTATTCTTAATGTATGTTAATGGTTATCAATGTACATTATACATTAATGCAATAATGTATTACTTCATTAGTATATTAATACTTGACTAATGTATTAATATTTTAGTAATCTTTTTTTTAATTCATTTAATATATTTATTATTATATTTAATGTATTGATTTAATGTATTATTATTATTACCTTATCAATGTATTAATTAATTAATTAATTAATGCATTACGATGATTAATCTATTAATCATTTAATATGTTACATTCTAAACACTAATTTAAATTAATACTTTCATTTTTGAATATTTATTATATATTATATTAATGTTACATTACACACATTAAACACTAATTTAAATTAATACTTTCATTTTTGAATATTTATTATATATTATATTAATATTACATTACACATCAATGTATTAATATATTACACATTAATGTGTATTATAAATTAAATTATTAATATATAATATTAATTTATAATACATTAATGTAATGTATTAACTTTAATGTATTATACATTAATACTTTAATGTATTATATTTACATGAATGTAATACATTATACATTAATTGTAATGTATTACTAAATACACTAAATATATTAAGACATTCCACTATCAATGTATCAATCAATTAATATATTTACATTTATACTTTGTACATTTATAAAATAAATTTAGTTATATATTAAATTAATAGTTATATATTAGTGTGTATTATTAAATTATTATATTAATATATTAATTAAATGTATTAAAATTAATGTAATATTAAATTATTATATTAATATATTAATGATGGTCCCAAAATCATGTAACTACTTATATCAACAACTTTTAATAATATAATTATAATTTAAAGTAAATTAATTAAATGAGTATAAATAATTTATATAAAAAAAAAAAAAAAAATTATTATTATATTATTTTGGAATCATTCATGGTATAGTGGTATTTTTTTTTTTTTGTTTAATATTTTATTAAAATTATTATATTTTGTATTCCTCATAACCATCCAAGGCTAATTCCTTACCTATCCTACAATGCTAAAGATTCCTCGTGTGCTCCTCTATCCCTTTTAGAGCAAGGGCTAAGGCACATTAATTAAGAGCAACCAGCTAGCTTCAATGAAGCATGAGTGGTAAAAAAGCCATAGGACGGGACAGCAGGAAAGGAGATAACACCATTAGCAAAGGCATTAGCAAAGGCTGGAGTAGACACTTATATTTTATTATGTTTTTATGTTTTACGACATTTATTTTTAATAATAAATGGTTTATTATTTAATTTGATCATTATTTTTTTTTTTATTATTGGCTATTATTATATATATATATATATATATATATATAAAACCGAACGAACCTAAATATTAGAATGAAATATTTCAATATGTTATTTACTATGGAATCAAATGTAATATATGTATTCACATGTGATCATAGAGTCTAATGTAGTTTGATATTCCATAGAGATTAATGTTAAAAATTGTGAATATGGATAGAGTTATACTCACTCTCCTAAGTTTTGATGTCCACTTCTCATGCTTGCTTAAAGCATTCCATGATGGGGTGATATTTACATGTAGTGTCCATAAGAGTACCTCCCTCACTCTCCTAAGTTTTGATGTCCACTTCTCATGCTTGCTTAAAGCATTCCATGATGGGGTGATATTTACATGTAGTATCCATAAGAGTACCTCCCTCACTTGCATAATTGTACTAGTATATTTAGGCACATATTTCATGATTAATGTACATATTAAATAATCTGTAAGATAAGAAGAAAAATAAATATATAATTTATTTATATATGTATAATAATCATAGGTGCATATTAAAAGATTATTGAGAATAAAAGATAAAATATTTAGCTTATGAAAATGATTTGCAATGTAATTTGTTATCGATGCAGTTTGTAGTAAGGATAAAGGTTAAGAGTTGATGAGTCAAACTGGTATAACAAGAACCAATGTCACCACAATGGGATGGTTCTTTCTCTTTAGGGAGTTGAGGCCCAAGGGCTTTGTGGATTGAGTTATCCACAAGTATGGTTAGAGAACCCATGATTATTTGTGTAATAATGAGATGAATGTTAGTGAATTTGTCAGCGATTAGAAACGATCCTACATGGATAGTTATTGTCATTTCCATTTCGGTGGTATGTGTAAAGTCACATAACTTCTCACGGTTAAAGATTTATGACCATAAGAGTTGGAGAACCGAGGTTTTGGGTAATAGACCCAAGTTTGTTTGATGGATAAATGTATGAGGTTTGATATATTTTCAGGTAATACTATTATATGTACTTAGTACATGCATTCCATTTATGGTGGTATGTGGAGCGTCACATAACTCCTCCACGGTTTGAAGTTATGGCCTTACGAAGTTGGAGGGACCCTCATATGTTGACTCAGAAAATGGTCAAAGTAGTGAAAGTGGTTCAAGAGATTTTAGAAGGTAAATAATAAAGAGTGAAGTGATGGGTGTACTATAATTCAAAGTGAATACAAAATGAATTTATTTAAATAATAAATTTAATGGAGAATTAAAATTGGGTTAACCCTAAGAATAAGGGAAAATTGACAAAGTGGCCTAGAAGATATTTTAAGGAAGCTACTTGGAGTATAAATAAGAGGCAAGGCTCTCCATTTCAGATAAGGCACGAGAATATTGAATATATGGGTGTGCAGGGTAAATAAAGGATATCTAAGCCAAATTCTGAGGGAAGGTGAAGAAGGCGAATACAAGGAAGGATAAAAAAATTATGATATTTTCTAAGGTATGTTACTTACATGTCATCTCACCATTTTGCAACGCGTTTTTTTTCTAGAATTATTCGGACCATGAAATTAATTATGACATTGAGGAAACATATCAAGTATCTATGGTAAAAATTCAATTTGTTGGGTCATTGTATTTTTGGGAGTTACACTCAGGTGGAAAATAGGGTTTGTGGGTGAGATGCACGAAACTAGTAAAACATGTGTTTTGGGTGAAAATGCCATAACTTCTTCATAACAGATTCAAGTCCAGTAATACAAATGTGTTGGTTAAGGTTATGAGTATTTGGTATTCTTGATAACGGAGTTTCAAATCGATTTAACAAACATTCTTTGTGGGGCTTGCAGCTCTCTACAATGTGCGCTCTCTAGAATATAAGCGAATTGATAGCGTGTCATTTTCTATAACTCCTTTTCTAGGAGGTTACAGAGTAGTGACACTTGGAGGAATTGCATAAAACAAAATGAATAACATTGCGTATCAGTTTAACATGTGTTTTGGGTAAAAATGCCATAACTTCTTCATAACAGATTCAAATTCAGTAATACCAAATGTGTTGGTTAGAGTATAGTATTTAGTATTCTTGATAACAGTTTCAAATCGATTTAACAAACATTCTTTGTGGGGCACTCTCTACAATGTCGCTCTCTAGAATAAGCCAGAATTCAGCAACGTGTGTCATTTTTTCTATAACTCCTTTTCTAAGAGGTTACAAGTAGTGACACTTGGAGGAATTGCATAAAACAAAATGAATAACATTGTGTATCAGTTTCATATATTTATTCATTACATGTACAAAATTATGATTATTTCAAGTTAGGGTTGTTGACTAATCCAAAACTAGCCATGTGAGACTAAAGAAAAGTTTGATGAAAATGTTAGTCTCTTGTTGTTAAAGTTAAGGAAGGTTTGTAGGTATGTGATCATATACACCAGGTATATTACATAGTTAAAAATCATATTTGGATGATGAAATTGATGACGAATTTTGGTTAAGGTACATGTTGGGTACATGGTTGAGACAAGTAGTTGATGAGTTGGCATATACATGAGGTGTATAGTTGATGATGTTGGTACATATTGATGAGTCATAGTTGATGAGTAGTTGACACACAATTGGTACATACTTGGTACATGGTTGGTTGCACTTGTTTATGATGCATGTTGATTATAGGTTGTTTGGTACAGGTTGATGCACTTTTTTATGGTACAAGTTGATTACAGGTTGAGGTACAGGTTGATGCATGGTTTAGGTTTATTGGTACAGGTTTACAACGGTATATCTGATAGTGATAGTGTGACAGTGGTTCCATCATTCTAATTATATATCAGGGCAGTTGGATGGGGCAAGGACAGGTGGTTGTAGCTACCTTCCAGCTGTAGCTGGAGAACATAGGGGATTGTAGCCTCCTTTTGGTTGTAGCCAGAGAATTGGGGAGTTGGAGCTTCCCTCAGGTTGTAGTCTGACAAACTAGGGGGTTGGAGCCTCCTGCTAGTTGCAACTGGAAAAAAAAAGGAGGTTGGTGCTTCCAATGAATGTAATTCTTCAAGACATATAAGAAAACATAGTATGTGGTTTTCTCCCACATTTAGTTTCCACATAAAACACTAGTGTACTATGTATGTGTATGCTTGTTCATTTGTTCATTGCTCAGTATTGGATGATAATTCTACATTGATATAACACTTGGATTATTTGGTTTAAAAATGATTATAATTTCTCTATTACTGATTCACCCCTCCTCTCAGTAATCCAACAATAGGCGTGCTTAACTCTTGAAAACGTTTAGCTTTCCATGAAGGATTCAAACCTGTTGTACGATTCCCTAGGTACCATTAGTGTTGGCACAAGTTTGATCAAACCAGGGTCCTTCTCAAGTTACCAACAAAAGCTACTGATTAGTCTGGATCGTTGACATTTTCATCTCCTCCGAAGGGAAGAAGTCTCGAGTACATGTTCCTTTTCTTTTATGGATGGGAATCCTAGAGTGAATATCGATCGAATCTTCATGTATAACGGCTTTATGGACTAACTAAATTTAGAAGGGGTACCATAATCACAATAAAGGTTGTGACTGGACTGGGTTCATGTGGCACATGGACTCAGATTATGTTCGGATTCGTTCTCCCTCCGACCAGAAAGGGTCCCCGTCATATTCATGATTGTCATTAATGGATTCTTTACTCTTATGATCCTGCGCTACTGAGAAAGAAGTTCTACATCAAACAACACTTAGACAAAAAAAGAAATGAACCTACATGTCGCGGTGCAACATTACACACATCAACTTTATTAACTAAATTTACAAAAATTGCAGAAAAACTCAAATCTAACTATTATACATGCTCCTTCAGACTAGAGAAATAGTCCGTTTTCCTCAGTTATGAGAGATATAGGGTTTCAGAAGAGCGTCATTCACCCATGTTAGCCACAGCATACCATCTAGTTGCGCAATTCTGATTTCTCCTGAACGTCAGATCTCCGCAACTGTAAATGGTCCCAACCAATGCATGCGTAACATGACAGGATGCTTCAGGTACCGACTTTCATAGCGTAGAATTTTGTCTCCTTGCGTAAATAATTTAGTCTTAATGTGTCTTTCATGCCAAGCATTTTGCCTTGATTTCTCAACCGATTGATGGAAATCTACTTGAAGCCTTGTCTCTTCGAGTTCTTGTAACTCCATGAGTCTCTATGCAACTGATTCTTCCTCTGACATATGGGTGATCTGTGCAATGTACAAAATCAGACTGATGAATTCTGTAGGCACCACAACCTCTTTCCCATAAACTAGTGGAAATGGTGTGTACCTATGTAGTTTCTTTGTGGTTGTCCTATAAGCCCATAGTACTGTTGGAACTCTATCACCCCAATATTCTCAGTTTGCGCAATAGACATTTGTTAACCCTCTCTCGAGAATCTTGTTGAACACTTCTATTGTTCCATTGGCTTGCGAGTGGTAGGGTATGATTTTGTGATGCTAGATCAGGAACTTTGTTGTAAGATTTGCTATAGTGCTAATAATAATATGAGTTCTCTGATCACTGGTTAGACTCCTCAGACATCCAAATCGAGTGATAATATTCTAAAAAATGAACCTAGCAGTAGTATCGGTCAAGCAGTCTTGAAAATTTGTTACCTCATCCCAACGTGTAAGGTAGTTAGTTGTGGTAATGATGTACCTCTCCTTTGAATGCTTAGTTGTGGGGTTGATCGGTCCAATGAAGTCAATCACCCACTTCTCAAATTCCTGGAGAGATTGAACTGGTTGAAGTGGTAATTCATCTCGTTGTGACAGCTTACCCACTCTTTGAAAAACATCGCATGATATAGCATATACCTTTGCATCCTTGAAGAGTGTTTCCCACCGAATTCCATCTTGGAGAACTTTCTGTGCAGTGGCCTTTCCTCCTACATGACCTCCCTCAACTTCGTTGTGGAACTCCCATAGTATATCCTTCCTTTCATGATCCAAGACACATCTTTTGAGGATACTATCTAGTCCCAATTTATACAATCTCCCTGCAATCAACTGATAGTCCACTGCGCTAACAACCATATGGCATTTATGGGTTGCGGAATATGTTTTTGGGTAGGCTCATGTACTTAAGAAGACTGCTATGTCTTCCAGGTACTATGGTATGGCCTCAACCCAGAACAAATATTCATCTGGGAGTTGATTGTCAACTACTCCATGACTTTCCCCTAACTCTAATCTAGACAGGTGATCAGGTCCTACATTGCATCTTCTAGGATTAATAATTACTTCAAAAGAGAATTCCTAAAATAGTAGAAACCATCTATAAATTATCCCTTCCAATACAGGTTTGTTAACTATATATTTCAATGCAGAATCATCAATAAGGAACTTAAAATGAGAACCTAATAAATAATGTCTAAATTTATTTAAAGCATAAATAATGGCTAAACCCTCCCTTTCCACCATTGTGTAGTTGCGCTCAGCTTGTGACAACTTCCTGCTCGCAAACTATATAGGATGATCCATTGCTCCATCTCCAAGGTTCACTAATATAGCTCCTAAGGCAATACCTGAAGCATCTATGTGGACGTGAAATTCATTTTCCCAGTTTAGGAATATCAGAATTGATGTTGTGCTAATCTTCTCCTTTAGGGTCTCAAATGATTTATCACATTATAGGGTCCATTGGAACATTTCCGCCTTTTTCAATATATTTTCCAGAGGTGCAATAATATTTGCATATCTTCTGATCAAACTACGATAGTACCTTATGTGTCCGAGCGTGGAGAAAAACTTCTTAGCACTCATCGGTGGAGGCATATTCACAATAACCGAGACTTTGTATGGTTCTACTAGTACTCCCTCTCGACATACTATGTGGTMAAACAAATTTCCATGTGGTACACATAAGATACACTTTTCGAGATTCAATGATATATGCAATTATCTRCATCTATCAAACATCAAATGTAACAGTGCTACATGTTCCTTGAGCATATTGTATATAATTCAATCATCCATATAGACTTCTATAAATGCATGAATAAACTCTATGAAAGTTTCTATTACAATCCTGGAAAAAATTGCAGGGGCATTCTTTAATCCAAATGGCATCACATTGTATGCAAAAGACCCCCATTCTATTATGAATCTCGTCTTCTTTTTGTCCTCTTCAGCAATCCTTACTTAGTGGTACCATGAAAATCCATTTGTAAATGAGTACACTTCTTTCCCCGCAACCTATTCTATCACCTCATCAGTAAAAGGTGTTGGAAAAGGGTCATGCACACAGGAAGAGTTAAGACTTCTATAGTCTACACAGACCCTGATATCCTATGTACATTTCTTTCTTTGAATGACTATTGGTCTAACCCATTCTACTTCTTCCACTGCAAAAATAAGTCTAGCTTCCAACATCTTGTCTATCTCCTTCTTAACCTTCTCTTTTACTCTAGGGTTAAGGCGGTATGGTTTATGCCTCACAGGATTTGATCCTGATTTTAATTCAATTTTCATTTCTCCCATAACTCCTTTGATCCCATTTAACTCTAAAAAGTTCCTTGGGAATAAATCCTCATATTCCCGCAACAAGCTATGTATTTCTTGACTAGTTTTCTCATCCCAGTAATATCCCACCATAGCTATCTTAGGTTGCTCTGTGGTCCCTATATTGAATTTGCACAACTTTAATGGGTGATTATAGGAAATATCATTTTGGCTTGGTATGATGTTATGGATTTCTCTGTTTCCTTATGTCTCTTTATTGGCTAGGTTTCTCAATTCCTATAAATCATCTAGGTTTTCTAATTCCCTTCTAACATTATAGCATTATATAGGCTTTTTATCTGAGGTTAGGTGAAGATTAGTCTAAAGTTCTCGGCTATGTATTTCACATACTACTATGCTTGATTTCTTATTACTATTTTTTGTAAAGAGAAATTATTTAATTCTCTATAGGACTACTTCAAGCTCAGGGTACTTACTTGTAAATGAGAAGTTCTTGCAAAAGTGATCTGCCAACATTTGAAAGTCATTGGTATGTCTTATCGTTTCTTCATGTATGAAAAAATCTCTTGGTATTGGACCTAGTGAGTGGGGAAATACCTGAACCTATAAGCGAGAGGGTATTTCTGCAGCTTGCCACCATGTCATGCATTGTTGAATATGTTCTCTAGGATTAGATTCTCCATTGAACAGTTTCGCAACTTGGAAATCCATCTTCATATTTGATTCCAGTTGCTCCTTATTTCGAAACCTATACTTGATAGCTTCCTTCACATCGTCCCAATTTCTGATTAAGGCTTTATGATTGGACCACCATCTGGAAGGGGTGTCTTGGAGGGATAAATATAGTACTTAGATCATTTGATCCTCCACTAACTTTTATTTCATGCTGAGCAGAAAACTGTCAATTCCTGAGGTACCATCAGATACTGGGTGTTCTCTAACCTTAGTCCCAACCCATCTAGTTTCTCTGAAAATTATGCATCTCCTTGAGAATATTGTGTATGAGCCGTGTTGCCATCTATCAAATTCCAGTTCTGAATCTTCATCCACTGATTGTATACACCTCCAACTTATCGCTCCATCAATAGTAGGATTTGTATAATAGTCTCTTGTTCCTGTTGTTATACTATACAAATAATCCGAGTCCTCTACCTCCATATTTTTTTTAGTTGGCTCTGTATATCTAGGACCTACATACAGATCCAAGGGTTGAACTACCTTGATCCCATATGCCTCAAATGGCATGAGTCTTTCTTTAGCTCAATCACTACATAGTTTTCATAGGCCCAGTCAATCCCAAGTAGTGCAAGGTAAGGGTCCTTGTCCCCCGTGATCTTAATCACCTCAGATTCATCTATTTTCTTCACTCCTGCAAAATATATTTCCACATTCTCCAGTCTTCCTATGGGGAAAATCCAATACTGGTTGCTCATCCTTAACTGGATTGGGGAATATGTCAACTGGGGTTTTCCTAGAGCTTCCCATGTCTTTTTAGGTAGAATTTTCACATTGGATCCTAGATCCAACATGACATCCTTAATCTCAAATTTGTCTAACTGGGCTACTAACCTAAATTCCTTTCCAGTTTGTAATTTCCTTCTCTACACCCTCTGAGTACTCTTCTCAGGAAGATTAGTCCTTATTCTTGCTTCTATGGGTTCTTCATTCCCTAAAACTAGGTATAACACATTTCACAACTTCTTTGTTAATTGGTCATTCCCGGGAATATCAGAGAATAATTGAAACCAAAGGTCGACTACATTTTGAGGTTGCTCAGGTTGTCTCGGTGTGACTACAGGATTTATAGGTGCAAGGGGTGAAGCAGGGGATTGCGTAATATTAGGGTAAACAATAGTATGTGGGGGTTTCTCTTGCATCTCAGGGCTAGGGATATTTTGAAATACTTCTATGGCATTTTTAAAGAATAACTTATGTTTTAGAGGGTCATACATGTCTTATTTAGGTGTTTCTTTCTGGATCTAAGGTAGATTATCAGCATCAGCTCCTATCTTTGCTCCTCCTCGAGTAACAATATTTAGGTTGGGTAATTGTCCTTTACTAACTCTCTTGATTTCTGAACTGATGAGGTTAGTTCCTTGTTGACATATCTGGTCTTCCCATTTTGCAATTAGTTATTGGCATTCTTCAGTTGTGTGCTCATTGGTTCTGCAATGGGAGCACCATGGCCGCCTCGGATGAGGACAGTCTCTAGCCATATGGCCTTTTTCATCATAGTTATAACATCTCCTTGGCCCTCTTCCCCCGTTTCTTCCTCCTCTGAAGTCTCCTCTGGATCCACCTCCTCGACCTCTTCCTAGTCCCTGAGGGTTTTCATTCATCCTAACTGTTGTTTGGTCCAACCTATCTGTAAGTGAATTCAACACTCTACATTGATTGGTATTATGCATGGTAGATGCGCAAAACTCATAGTGTATTGTATTTGGTACTATCAAATATTTTTTCATAATGGGACACTATCTCGGCCCATGCCCATGGATTCAACAGATTTCACAATACTCAATTGTTGGTATTGATTGGCTCCCTGGAAAAGCATGATATGGGGTGGGGTTATGGAATAGTAAGTTCATAGACACATGCACAACTACTCCCATGGGTCCTGGTGAGGGTCCCATAGGATTCTGAGGAGGTCCCATTCCCCTCATTCATGGACATTCGTTCACCAGATTTCCTTTTGTATAACATTTGGTGCACCAGACCTATGGTCGTCCCGGTCTAGGTATTGTCAGTTCTTGAATAGTTTCAGTAAGCATTGATATTTTCCCTTGTAGTTGCACCAAGTTTGCATCTGTTCGGGGTCTAGTCACTCTCAGCCTCCCAGGGTATCCCACCATCACTTCAATCTTCATCGATTGTTCCAAGGCGTCTGTCAAAGTTTCTAT
>SNQJ01S0162955.1:0-21392 GCA_010110895.2 Picea sitchensis | reverse complement strand
TTGCTAGTTTCATACAATGCTTTAAGAACTATCCATGTTGCAGCAGAAGTTGTAGCGTCTCTAATATGTGGAATTATGCTATCTTTAACTGACATGCACAATAATACCTTTGCCTTGTTTTCGCGCTTCTCCCAATCTTGGATTTGTATTGTCGCACCTGCAGCCACATCAGGTTTCAGTTCAGTTCCCTTTGCAATATTCTAGACACCATAGCCCTCCATGAATGTCTGCATCTTGAATTTCCAGTTAATGAAGTTCGAGCCATCTAACTTGTTGGCTTCATTGAGGTAGGTCTCTGCAAGCGGATTCGCCATCGCTGCAAGATATTCTCTGAAAGTAAATCACTAAGGATATTCAACTTTATGTCGAGTTGTCTCCTGTTTTGAGCAGTCCGTCGCTCTGCCTTCGGATCCACTGATCCAACTCTACCTCTGTTCTCAGCATATAACTTCATGCACCCTCAAGTTCACGCTGCCTCCCTCAAGAACCTACGCATGCAAACTCACGATTTGCTCACGTTTTTTTCTCCACTCTCAAAGCCTCGACCTGCTCTCACGCAGCTATTCTCCAACTCGAATCGACAAGGCTCTTCTACACGATTTCAACCAATGCAGGAACGCCCCTCCTTGTAAGCTCGCGTATTTAGCAGAGCTCGCCCTCCAAAAATGTTTCTGCACGCTATCCACACCCTCTCCTCATGGCTCTGATACCAAGATAAAATATGAGAAACAAACACGGTGAGGCTATGCTCACTTCTTTTTATTATTCAATGAAGATGGATTACATCCTTATATAGGAAAAGACTCGACCGATTGGGTTACATGTAAATCAAAAATAACTAGACTCTTAACTAAGAACTGACTCTTAACACACTTACAACTGAAACTTGTAATTGATGCTTACTTTCTCCATTATTTCCAAGTCCATAAGCCCCATCCTGGGTATTCCCAACTTGTTCCCCACGTCCAACGTCCATCCCAAGAGCATGTCGCTGATGATGCACAGCGGCATGCGCCTGCCGTCTTCTTGATAGATCCGGCGGATGAGGCGCTCGAAATGGGGCTCCAACTGCTCCGACGCTTCTAGGAGACGGATGAAAAGATGGTAAGGGAGGGAATCCATGTTTTCGGTTCGAAGAGGAAGACCGTGGCCTGTGGTGGAGAAGGGTAGCTCCGCCAGGCGGATATCTAGACCGGTGCCAACAGAATCGATCTCGGGTCTCAGGCTTCTGATGTTGAGAGGTGTATTGGCTATCGTGATGGTGAATCCGGTTCGTTTCGCAAGCAGCTTTGCGACCTCCAGGAAGGGGATAATGTGGCCCTGAGCCATGAATGGGAACATCACCACATGGTGCTTGAACTCTCTGGTGGTGGTGGTGGTCAAATTCTCAGCAGGGAAGGGCGTGGCAGAATCCATTGCGTGTAGAAGATTTAGGCAGCGAAATAGAATCCGTCGGATGTGCAGGTTGGGAGAGCTAGTGGCTGCTGCTCAATTATTACAATTCACAGGAGTGCCAGGAAAGAAATCATAGTTGAGCGAGCGATAAGGTTGTCAGTTTCTAGTTGGGCAGTTAACAGAGATCGTCAGCTATCTTATTACGCGGAAGGCGTTGTTTATT
Organism: Picea sitchensis; assembly: GCA_010110895.2. Lineage (NCBI taxonomy): Eukaryota > Viridiplantae > Streptophyta > Pinopsida > Pinales > Pinaceae > Picea > Picea sitchensis. The sequence goes on along the minus strand of SNQJ01S0162955.1, from coordinate 19,774 downwards.
AAGAGGGCGGTTTCTCCTCAAGGTTTCGTCGTCTCTTAGTATCGTATTTAAAACTGCCACGTGTCGTCTCTGTGTCGAAAACTTCTATGTTCCCTCCCCTTCTCTAAGTGTTCCATACTACACATGGCTCTTGATCAATCATTGGATGCATGCATGGAATTTGACGTTTCACATTAAAAAAATATTTTCTTAAACGTTTTCCACTACTAAAAAATTTAACTTTGTTTTTAAACATATTTAATGTTCATATAAAACTTTTAAAACTTCAAATGAAAATAATTCAATCATCAATGTGACATTTAAATATTTATACTACCAAAACGATCGTACTGTAGTAGTTTTCCACCTAATAGTATTAATCTTGTTTTTGGTTTTCTCTTGAACCATATAAATGGAGTAGGACCAAAATTTATTAAGGTTGACCTTTAATTTCGAATGCACACATTGAAAGGTTGTTTTGTGTTAAAAAGTATGGTAGGTATAGATTTAATACATTGATATTCTTCATCTTGATGGCGTGTAGGGTGTAGGTGGCAAAGAAGCCAAACTATGGGTAGAGAATTCAAACTTGAAATCTCAATGCTATAGTTTACTTTTATATATTCGACAAGTAATGAGCAATAATATTTTATGTTTTCTTTTGAATGTTAGAAGAGATGATGGATGTTTTCGAAAAAAAACAAACAAGATGAGGCTCTCATGTAATATTATTGATTTCTTTCTACTACCAATGATTAGATAGAGTAAATGTTTTTAGCTTTGCTTCAATGAAAATGAATAAAGCGCTCAATGAATAACAATGTTTTGGCTTATGGATTCACCTATACTATGATATTTTAGGATTACGCCCAACCTCAAGAAATTTGAATCTACATATTACAAGTTTGTTTTAATGCGACCTTTTTTGTATTGTTGGGATTTGTAATCATGGCTGGAGAATATTTGGAGAATCTCCTCACTAAGTTCTTTCTTAAGCTTGCCAATTGATTACATTACATGACCCATTGGTGGCTTTTTCTAACGGGTTTTCTAAGTTAATGTATGAGTGCTTCAATGCTTATTCGAATGGGCTTTTGGTTTCCATGGTATGTTAGAAAACATTGTCAACTAAAGCTCTTGAATTGTAGGTGTTACTCAAAATCCAAACAAGGACAATTTGGTGGCTTTGGATTTGACCCTTTATGCTTTCATTGCCACTTACATTCTTATGAGAGAGAAAATTGGCAGCTAAGGTAATGTTGTGAATCCAATAAGGTATCCACTTCAATTACTAATTCATCTGCCACTACAAGGAGAACACTTTTGTGTGAGGGTTTTTACAGAACCTCCTCGAAAAATCTATCATTTCTCTATTTATAGAAAAGGTTGTTACTAGAGGTGGGCTTGGAGACGTTTTTTAACCATCACAGATTTATGGTACATACAAAATGGTGCACACATTGATCCAGGAGGATCTCGGTGGCCACCCAATTTTTCCAACTGGGTCAAAATAGTTTTTTGGCAACTTACTAGTTTTAGCAATTTTTTTGTTCCTCGACTTCCAGGACCATTTTGAGGGCCTAAACGATGCTTTTTCACTATCATACACTTTAATGATGGTCAAAGGTTCTCATTGAGAACCCAAAATTAATCTCCTCGTCAATACCTTTCCAAAGAGCTATCGTGCGCCCTAAACAGAGATCGTATGGAAAAGTTACGACCCCAAGAAGTTGATGTACTAACTTACCACAACATGGCCCACATGACTTTTAACTCTTCATCTCTTAGGGTTAGGGTTTTTGAATTCATGTTTATTGTAAGAAGGCCTTCAGAGACTCATTGTAGTCATGTTCTTAAGAATGAGTGTAGTTGTCACATCTTTTCTCATAGATAAGCTACCACCATTCTAGCAAGTTGTTTTCAGCTTGCATTTTGTAGTTTTCAACATATTTCTTATTTAATAGAAGTCAAGTTTTATTATATCTTTGTTATTGTTCACCGTGTCTCTGTGTTAATATTATAAATTTGTGGCTTCATTTAATTCCGCTCATAAGTCTGGATCACACATAAACAATAATGCATCGATGTTTAAATGTTCAAAAGAACTATCATATGTTATAATAAAAATAACAAGAACCAATCAAAGCGCATTGGTATTGTTGAACATTACACCCTGATGCACATCACTGTTGTTGGATGCACAATGTTTGGGTAAAAAATTCTTTTTTATCAAATTGATTTTCATTGTTACACTTCATCCCTTGTTCCCAAACTCTCAAGAAAGCACCGATGCTCACCCTTCTTCCAAATATGCCATGTCTTTAGTGCTCTACAATGACTTGGATAGCTCCATTGATAGAATCCACACATTTCCATATTTTGGAAATTACCATGAATTTTTATTTCCTCTCAATACTGAAACCATGCCTCCTCGGAACATAATACTCGAGATAAATTGTTTATTACCTTCATATTTTTGTTTCATTCAATTAATATTTGTATTTATCTTGAAATTTGACAAAATTTTCAAATTTTTGTCCAATTCCATGTTGTACGGATGAAAGTTTAGCTCACCCCAAAGTGGTGCATCCTATGCTAAATTCATAGCAAGCACTACTACCAGTGCATCTAATATAAATGTACGCATTATTGCCACTCAAGGAAAAGCACCGTGATAAATTAAAAAAAAACAATGCATCCTTTCCAACACCCTGCAATCATAACATACTTTGTTTCTCCCTACATAAGAACATTCCATTTAATTAACTGCACTGCTAACTTTACGATCCATGAAATTTAACATAGTAGTACAACCATTTTAACCAAATGCATCGGTGTTGTTTATAGAACAACAATGGGACATATATTGACTGAATTGTCATAGCAAGGAGTCTCATTGGATGCGTTGTGATCAATGCTCTATGATTCACAACACACTATAAACAAAACGTCGGTGCTCCAATGCCATAGTAGCACCGATGCATTATCAGTAACACATTGCACCACTTAAGCTGTGATAAAACAATTTAACCTACCAGTTCCCATAGGTACAACAAATGCAATAGTTCTATAAAGAGCACAACACCAGGAATAATGTTTCATAATCTAACAATGTGATGCATATTATTTGATGTACTGCTAAAATACCTGGTAGTGCGACAATAAGGAGCACTGGTGCATAAATGCTAATAGTACACACCGCGATAGGTTTTGAAATATAAACATAGCAGTGTGTCTCTTGTGAGGCTCCATCGTCGATGCATTATTAAAGACAACACACTCCTAAAAAACATGTCGGTGTTGTGGTAGAAATGAAGCACCAATGCTTTTAGTTTAACAAAGTGCACTGGGACAACTATTGACCGACTTGGCATAGCGGGGCATCTCATTAGATGCTCTGTGATCGGTGCTTTATGATTCACAATGCACTGATGAACAAAGCACCAATGTTGTAATATCATGGTATCACCGATGCATTAATAGTAACACATTACATCGCTTAAGTTGCCAAAAAACAAGAAAACTTAGCATATTCAACAAACAGATTTGTGTTATAAAGAGCATGACATTGAGAAGAATATTTAATAATATATTAGCATGGTGAACCGTATTTGACGCACCACCAAAATACCTAATGGTGCCTTTAGGTACATGAAATGAACCAATGTTGTAAAGAGCACAACATTGGGTTGATCATTTCACAATTTAACAATGCAGTGCGTCTTATAGGATGCACTGCTAAAATACTTGGTGGTGCGAAAAGAAATGTGGTGCATCGATGCATGTTAGTAACAACAATGCATGGCGATGTTTTTTGTTTGATATAGAGTATTATGGGCGACACGTAGGTTATTTTTTTAGGTGCTCCTGTTACTTTTCTAGCTTTTTTTGCAAACAAAATAAAAAAATTAGATTTTTATAAATACAAGTTAATATTATATATATATGTGTGTGTGTGTGTGTGTTTTATAATTTCAATTTATTTTATCTATATATATGTTCCTAATAATATTTGTATGTAAATTAGAGATGACAAAAATGAGAGGATGACCATCAACAATAGCAACAGGTCGAAACATACACATTTGTACATGAGTGAGAGGGCAGGGAGAGGGAGAGAGGGTTGTTCCCTCTCCCTATTTCATAGCAGAAACATGACCTTTTGATGAATGTTGGCCTGCTCAAGTTTTATGAGGATGGTACATTCCTCTAGGGGAAGTCTTCATTATTACAACAATTGATCGGTCATTAGGATTGTGGTGGAAAAGAATTCAGGGTTAGTCTCAATCTGTGGTATCATCCCATGGAAGAGGATGTTTATTTAATCACTAGGTTATCTAGGAGGGGGAAGTCTTTGCCCCAATTCCTTGAGCTACCACATAGTGTTTCAAGAGAGACCTGGTTTGCATATGTGCATAGACATGTATGTCCAAACATTCATTCCTCTTCGGAGTTCCAGGTTCGTGGTGGTGAGCTACAGATAGATTCATTTGATAAAGAGGATATTAGGTGCCTATGCCTTATTATCTTGAAACTGACACACATTAGCTCTGATGGGTAGTGCATTAGTTTATTTTTCTTGCATTATGTAGATAGTTTAATGTAGAGACATCGATTGATAAGGTGGTCGGAGATTTTTTTGAGACAGTTTTGTTTCGCATTAGATCAATGCCACGTCGTTTTAAATGGGATAAGATTCTTCCCATTCACGTCAGAGTTGTTTACATTATTATTTGAGAGGGTTTATGCCACTCGACCAATAGTACCTTGATTTATTTCTAGGCCTATGCTTGATGCGTTTATGTGCATGCGGTGGAAGTTGTTTCCCAAGATGGGTCAGCTTGAGTTTCCCATCACTCTGGTTGGTAGGGATGTATGTGATTTATTGGCTAGAAATGACAATCATTTCCTCGATATTGTATTGTACCCGTACATAGGCATGGATTGGAGAGGATGTCCAAACATATGATTTACAACAACTGAGACATCATATGAGAGATATAATATTATCTTTATGTTTTGATAAATCTGGTTGCATATTGTTTTGTCTTATTTAATGCACATGTAATTTATTGTAACATTTTGCTTCAACTATCTTATGATTATCATCTATTGTTTTTCAAACATTGGCACATATGTTGGGGATGAGCCTCCTCAATAGGATGACCATATGGAGGAGGTAGAGTACCATTCTGCAGTACATAGATTGTGCATGCCACGTAGGTTGGATCAGAGAGTCCAGATAGAGGTGGTAGATCACCTATGTGTGTCATGATTAGTCGCGAAGTGGTACCGACACCATTTAGAGACATATTACGAGTATGATATCTCTCTATGATATGGAGGATCCTACCTCATGACATGATGTTGTTGATGCATCATATTGTCGGTATTGTCAACCTCGTCGAGAAGTTGAGGGGTCCTACTCATGAACCTACTCCATCTGGCTCATCAACAAACCCATCCACATCCTCTACTCCACCACATGGTCCTCCTCCTCCTGCTTCTCCTCCACATGAGTTGTAAAAAATGTTCATCGATCCTCCTGCTTCTCCTCCACATGTGTTTGAACCTGCATCTAAATTCGATCCTCCTCCTCTTCCTCATCCTCCTCTTCCCCCTCTTGCTTCTCCTCAACATGCATCACCATCCAATGATATTCCTCCTCTACTTGTGTCACCATACACCGATCCTTGTCATTCTCCTCCACATGTCTCATCAATCACCAATCCTTCTCCTCCTCCACCTCCACATGTGTCACAAGCTTTTGATTCCTTGGACACTATGTGCACATCGGGTACTGCTACATAGGTTGATGATCTTGATAGAGATACATTTGATAGTGTACTTACATCGATTTTTTTTTTTTGACTTTATTATTGATAGACCCTCTACCTTTGGTAGTAGAAACATTGATGCATTTGGCTTTCGTAATGGACCTAGCTGGTAGTGGTATTTATTGACATGTATATTGATTGTTTTATATTTGATTTGAGATGTATATATGACATGGTTATTGCAAATTGTGTTGAAATATATGTTTGACATGTATATTCATATGTATATCGCTCATATATATTATGTTTTTCATATAATGTTGTGGTTTTTGTTGCTTTATTTATAAAATGTATTACGAGTATGCTAATGATTAACATTGTTAATAATTTCTCTATTTTAAAGTTAAATTTGAGTTGTATCATTCATTTAAATTTACAGTTTCCATATAATATTTAACTTTACTTTTATGAAATCATTTAATTTGGATTGTTATTGCAATAAGTTATAACCATTAATGCCATATAATGTCTAACTCTTATTCAAGGTGAATTGCATCTTGTCCACCAGGATGCAATATGTTCATTAAATGTATTTAGAAACAAAAATATGAAATATGATGAGGGAAATGATTATGATTTGAATAATTATGTATTTTTCATATATTATAAATATAACATTATAACATAAGTATTCATTAATAATAATATCAATGATGTAATACTAATCTTTTTTATTATTATTATTCAAAAATTACAAAACAAATTTTTAATATAATTGTTTACTAAAATCACAATTATTGTATTTTATTAATATTTATTTTTTTCAAAGATTTCATTCATTAATATTATACAAATATTATAATAAATGAAATTTATTCAATTAAATTTAAAATACTAAATATAAAGAATAATAATACATTTTGACCTATATACACTTTTGGTGAAAAGGTTTCACAATTTTTCACTATATTTTTTTATGAATCTTCCATTAAATTTAGGAATATCATCAAACATTTTACAATTAATATTTTAAGAATTAGTAAAATTGAAAAAAAGTCTATATACTTTTAGACAAGTATGAATCATTAAAAATTTCCTTAATTCAGACTAGACAATAGAAATAAACTCTTTTAGAATTTCCACGTCCTTCCTATATTGACACTTATTTCAACGAGAATGTAAAAAGAATGATTAATATAATTTTATATGATTATAAAACTAAATGGATTGGAATAGGTGAATGCCATGATAATTTCTCTAGTTAAGGTTGGGAATGCCATTAAAGTTGGTAATTCCAACACCACAAGTGTGATCTTAGAACTCATAGATGTTGTACAAAGTTATTTTGTTGGAATTGTTCTTAGAAGTTCCATCAAAGTAAGTATACATTTATTTGAATTTTTATTTTTTAAAACGATAAAATTTTGAGGTTTGATTTTTTAATATCTTCATTTTCTCCTTAAATAAAATATAATTTAAAATAAATCTCTTACTGTACATCACCAAATTTGTGATATCTCAATTAATGTTTAGTAATTCAAAGGTTAACATAAGCATATCTTAATACAATACAACATAAATTTGCTATGATAAACAATAAATATGACAATAAAAATATATCAAAACCACTTCTTATGAATACCAAAACAAAACATTTACAAATCAATCTTCATTGTCATCACCCTGATTATCTTCCTAGATTGGAATTGTAACATTGTTGTTCTAAAAAGTATGTTTAGATCTTGAATCATGTCTCAGTACGAACCACCAATCGCCATCCAATACATATAGGTAAAAAAACACCTAGTTGCAATGTTTTTGGAAAACATAACGCTCCTTAGTTTCAACCCACATTTTTTTAGATTTAATACATATTATCCCACTATCATGATATTCCTTTACATTTCATTGGTCAAAGGTATCCCACCACTTGCAACAAAAAATAATCATTTAAAATATGAGAATTACACTTGCATGATCTCTTGAATCTTTCCAATGTAACTTGACTTCCCCTCTATTAGGTTTTGATCGTGGTGGCTAGCACAACTAGATTGGTCGAACATGACTTGCAATACACAATCTTGTGTGATGTTTCCATCATCAACATACTTAGTGTGAAAATGATGTCCATATCTCCACATAGATGGGAACAAATGCATCTGTAAAAATGAGAACAAAGGACAATGTCATATGTCTAATAACCTAAGAATTAATAAAAAAATAATACATGTTACAATTTAAATGTGAAATATTATAAATAGAAAGTGGAACTCAAAGAGGTTATTTTAGTGTTGTTGTTCCCAATCCCTAGGTTTGGTGCATCGATATCTTCTCCATGTGGATTACGAACGAACGCTGCATATTTCTCTTGTATTTGGTCAACCATCCGACTGTTGGGACATATTTTTGGCATGTTTTCTTTTAAATGATCATGATAAGGAATGATTCTACCATTCAACTATTTAAATTATTTCCTATCACTTCCTCATTTCCTCATTTTCTACACATACAACACTACCCATGGTTGTTTTTCCTCCATGTTGTAAAAAATGAATTTATTGATAACATCAATTTCTAAATTCGTTGATGTATACAAAAATTCAAAAATGAATAGCATGAGATCAGATATATATTATCAAATTAAATAATGAATTTATTGATGGAATCAATTTCTAAAATCGTTGATGTATACAAGAATTAAAAATGAATAGCATGAGATCAAATATATATTATCAACTTCAATGTAAACAATTTCTCTGTACTAAATTGACAAAATATAAGTGACTTACTCCTTATCAAACATATTTTTTCCTATTGTTTGGAGTAGACCCCCTTCCCTTTTTTCCTCATCTTAATAGTCATCCCAAACGACTTGCCCTGCTATGTTGTGAGTTTTCTTGATGTACTCACTAGAATAATAGAACGACTAGTATACTATGTACCCCTTTGCCATAGATTCCTATGCTTTTTCTCTTTGTCGAACAAAACCCTTCAATTTTTTCATGTACCTCTCTAAGAAGAACATCTAACGACACGATACCACCCCAAATAATTCAACCTCATCAGGTAGGTGGATTAAAATATGGACTTGCAAGTCCATAAAACTCATGGCTAGTTCCTTCTCAAACATACAAAATGATATCAACTATCTCTCGACACCACCATGTAATCCTATCCATATGAATCTCCTTTGATGTTATCCAACATACAAATGCAAATGATTTCGATATGAAACTTCGCAGGTCTTGGGGGAAGTCATGGTTCACACAACCATGCATGAGCAAAAGATATCGACACTATAAAATAGACACACACATAATTAATTTCCAAAAATCCGTGAGTGCATAGCATATTTTAATTGATGATATAGAATAAGAATCATGTATTAAACATATATAACCTTATAAGATTCATATGTTCATGTGATTTAAGAGACAAAAAATTTCCTTTCACATTGAAGCAATGTCGTAGATTCGACCCATATAAAGAAGGTTCCTTCACACCCAATATAACATTATTCGCCATTGTTATACATAATTTTGGTCACCCTAGTGATGACTTCACAAACATGTGTTCAGGCTCCTAAAATGACTTTTTGTCTGAGAAAGTCTACTTCTTTCCTCCTCTACAAAGCTGCTTTTTAGAAAGGGTCCACAGGCTGCACATATTACAAAGTGCAAAAAACTATCATTTCTACAGGTTGCTCTATAGCTGGCCCACGAGATTTCCACAAGATTCTGTATAGACAGGGTGTGGCGGCATTCCAAAGCTAAAAGAGGAAAGAGGTTTCACAAAGTTTCTAGAAGGGGAATCTTCTAGAATGTGAGGTGGCGTCCGTATGGTTGTGATTCTATTGGCTTCTCTGATTTGGTGGGATCATCCTCACCCCTTTAACCACTTCACCTTCTCCTATATAATCATGGGATTCTCATGGAAAAGGTTAAGAAATACTAAGCAGAGAATTGATGAAATAATAGGCTGAAGACTATGTGGAGAATCCTGTTTCTAGTGATGCTTCAGGCCACCATTTTCCCATTAAGTTTATGCGGATTATCTTCATGCGAATTTCAGAGAAAGTGTATGTGTGTGCTGGAAAAAAATACCACTAAAAGGGAACTTGCAACATCAAGGAAATTCGGTTATATCTTCTACCTGTCATTAATATAATACGGTGGCACGTCTTTTTCCCATAAAAATTTTAGTATTTTATTACATCATTCCTTGATCACATGTTTAGGTTTTCATTGAATTCTACTATTGTTGCTTTCACGTTGGTTGGTTTGTGTTATCGTAGATCTGATTCCACAAGAGAACTGGAGTGAAGCAGGGACAACAAAGATATAAGGAAGTGATTCATAAGGTATGCTATCTATCCCTCCTTTGGTAGTAAACTCAATGATCACAACTTAGGGAAAGAATCTTGTTCCATCTCGTTTTGTTCTAGATCTAGGTGGATCTAGGGGGATTATTTCATGTCCGCATCTACCGATTTACCCAATAACAACCATAGAAATATCATCTTTCTTCAAAATCCATCGGACATCACCTTCTTTAAAATACCAAGAGGGACCAACCTCTCCTTTAGTTTCTTTTCTTGGCCATTGTCTTTTTAGTATTTTAAGCAATAAGATCTCTCCTAATAGCCAATGTGTCTCTTTTATTCGATGGTATGTGTCTCCTTAAAGAAGATGAAATATTTTTGAATATATGCATGGGATCTAGTAAGTGGCCAACATTAAGATGCTCCCAATATGGAAGCTCATAAAATACATATTTCCTTTTCATCCCAATGAGTATTTTATCAACATAGGTGTCAAAAAAATTAGGATCATCGAACATAGGTTCTCCATTTGAATCAAAAAATTTGACCATTTCCTTCTCCTTCTCTATTTCATATTCTCTAATTCAATCTATCGATGTCATTATTTTAGGTCTTCAGGTTCTCTCTGGTTTACCATTGAAATAATATGCAACTCTTCTATAAGGGTGGTCTTCTGGGAGGACTACCTTGTAACAATCATACAATATTTTTCATAGGTGGTTGGACCACCTAGCCTTTATAAAAGGTCCAAAACATTTACATCCATGATACCCTTTCATTGCAAGACATATGATGTTATCTTATATAGAGAATGTTATTGTAAAAAATAAATTTACACCAAATGAAGTATGTTGAATAACATTACATATATAAACAAATAACTCAACATGCTTACTAGAGAAAAATCCTAGTCTTGGACAATTGTGCTTGGTGTACACACATATGTGTTGGTTAGATCGATGACTTCTTATTTCTTCTTGGGTAGACCCAGGTTCGGATCTCAACAGTTTTCCAATAAAAACTTCTAAAACTATTGGCCCTCCTAGTAAACCAGAAGGCAATGTCGTGCATAGGGTGCACAACGAAGTCTCACATGAGATAGATTGATGGTTGACTGCAAGGCTCAAGTTCTTGCAATGTAGGAATGAGTGGGGATCTCAGTGTATGTATTTATGCATTAAACTTGTTATTGATTCAAGTATTTATAAGATTCATTCATCTTTAGCCTCATGCATGCATAGTAATACATCTAGCTAATAATTCATTCATAAGATAACTATTAATAGACATTAATCATTAAATAAACACCACATAGAACACAATCTTAACCGTGGTTCATCCCCTCCTGAGGCTACGTCCACAAAGATCTGGATTCTCTTATCTCTTTATTTAATCTGCTGCAAGATATTGCATTGCACACTTTACATCTTTGATCATACAATCATGATGAGGTTAAGGAACCTCTGTGAGGAAAACTAGATCACACCAACATCCTCAGCCTGTGACCTAACCCTAAAAAATCCAACCTACTTGACTCTTCTACCACCTTATTACAATCGATTGTCTCTCAACTCAATAATAACCAAACCAACTAACCTCTGACTTAGACCTCCTAAGTTATGATTTATACTATTTTACAGGCTTATATCCATTACAATCCTTATAAAAAACCCTAACCCTAACATGGTTAGGCTTGCATGCCTCCTCGCCATGTGGTGTTTCCTCTTGCCTATTGTTTTTCCTTATTTTTACGCATGTTTTTTTCTTGCCACTCATTGTGTGTGATCCAAAATTAGGTCTTTCCCTAAAATAGTCCTGCACCCAACAATCCCCCAACATTGAGATGTGGCTCATCCCAAGGCACTCAAGTGGTGCGCACTCCTTGAACAACCTGTGCCATGCTTTGAAAAAATTCTTCTAATTCTTCCCCTTTTTCTCTATCTTGCACAACGTTTCCTATAAGCTCTTCTACCCTCTGCACTGTGATATGTTCCTTGAGGGAATATACTCTCTTGGAATTATCTTGAGACATTCTTGTCTTTTCCTCCTCAATTTCCACAATTATTTTCATTTATTTCTCTTGGAGAGGTTCCATCTGAGCTTGCTTGGCTTGCTTGTTATTCTGTGCAGTCTTTAGTCCTGTCTGTAATTTCTTCATCTCCTACACGCCCTTCAACCGCTCTGTAATGCTCATGGAATTTTGTAGCTACTTCAGCTCCTGGATTGCAGTGATGATATCCTCCTCTTGTTGATCTATTTTTTGGAATCTATCGTTTTCGTCCAACGTCATCCATAGTTGTGTGGTCCTGTAAAATAGTGGTACGACCTTTTGATCTTAATTCTCCATTATTTTCACTTGTATATTTGCCTGCTATTCTTTTTCAGTTATGACTTCAGGAGGGGTGGTGGGTGTTAATTTTTATTTGAGATCCTCAATCTCCTTCTTGTATTCTTCGAGCATTTGTGGGTTGATTTGAATCTTCTCTTCAACATTGCTCATGGCTTCCTGCGCATTGTCTGGAATTATTGTGAAAGCTTCCTTCAACTTCTAATCTAAGTTATTTACACGTCGCTTCTCCTCTTGTGTTTCCATATTTACCTTCTCTACTACTAGTTCTGGTGCATCCTTTTTGTTTCTGGCTACCTGCAATTCCATCGCGTTTGTTCTAGCTCACAATTGCACTTCCTATGTGACATTGATTTGTAGTCTGTACAATGCCTTTGTTGGTATTTTAGCTAGTACCAACTGTACCTGAACCAAGTATTTGAGTGGTGTTTGAACTATGGCCTCATCCACCTACATCATGTCTATTGTTATTTGGAAGCTCTGACTTTCTTGCGCTACAGTTTGGATGATGTCTTCTTCGTTCTGCGTGCTCCTATCCTCGGCTTCTGTTTCTCATGGGATCAACTCTATTCCCCTTTCTTTCCCTGGTGCTTCTTGTATCCTTTCCAAGGCCTTCTTCATTTCATCCAGCTTGTTTCTTATTATTTCTCTTTGGTTCTCTTCCTCTTCTAACTCGTCCACTGCACGATCCTATACCCTCTCTACTACAAGATCAACATCATCCTCAATAATTGTGTATTTCAGGATTTTCTTATGTTCTTTGGCCTTCTTGTGCGACCCACCTGTGTGTATTATTGGTCGTTTGGGTGGCCCTGTCTCTTGTGGAGTAGCTACCGACGGGGTTTCCTATGTCGTTGTGTGCCCCCTTCCTTGTTCTTCCTGCGTTGGGTCATTGTACTTATTTCCTGTCTGCACATCCTTCTTTGGAGATCTTCCCTTCTTTTGTTTCTCTGGATTTTGACTAGGCTTCCCCTGTTGTGTTGGTTTCTTTGTCACAGAGCTTCCCTTTGCAAATTTCTTGGATGAGCCTGCTTCCACTTATTTCCATTTGGGCATGTCTTTGGTAATGAATGGGATCTTCCATTCATCCTTCCAGTCTCTCATGGAAATTTCAACGTCCTCTGCATTGATGTAGAATTAAATTTGAATCCATTCTTTCTATGGATCCCTGCGCGCTTAGATCCACATGTTGTGCTACGTAGCCCTAAAGTTGGCTACCCCTTGATATTCTGTGACCACCACCGAAGTGATCTTCCAAGTGTTGGCGATGTTGTCTTGTATGTTGCTGAGATACCGAGCAAAGGTGTCGACATTGCCACTTCTACGCTTGGTGTCCGAAGTGATTCCAACTGGCGTGTACCATGTTGCGTGACAACATCCTACTCTGTTGTAAAAGTATGATTATGGAGGCTGTTTATAGCCAATTAGCACTATCAAAATAATCAACAAGGAGTAATGGAAATATGTCCCTAAGTCCTGCATGTCCTTGTAGTCATCTAGGAACAGGTTTAGTAAGTATGGCGCTCAACTGAGCACGGTGTCGTTTGTGCACTATGTTGCTGCTGTGACAACCCCTACAGGGACCTCCTTCTTATGGAATTTGCAAAGTAACTTGCATGCCATTAGCTTGGTTTCCATACTAGTGGCTGCATCGCTAACTCTCTTTATGATAATTTTTCTCGAGCCTCTCTCAATCCCATAAATTTTCTTCATCTCTTCTGCGAGAGCCTTTTCCTAGGCTTTGTCATCTAGGTCTTGCATGGGATTCTCACCATCTGAGGGGAGGCATGTGATGAATGAAATGAGCTCCACATCGATTCATATTGGTTCTTCCAACCACAAAAATCCTCCATGGAGGACCGCCAACAAATCCTTGACGTAGTTGTTCACATATTTTCCCCTTCCGAAGTGGGGAATTTGCATCATATTGAGAATTCATGTATTTTCTAAGCCTGTCGCCCATTACTTTAGCTCCATAATTGGATCTATGAATGGCCCTGTGCCCAAACTCATCATGTATACTTGCGGAGAAAATCCTGGGAATTTTCTAGTGTTCGACACATCGTGGTTTGTGTACCACAATATTTCAATGCAACCTAGTAAGTTTGGCATGGACTGCACCCCCTCTGAAATGCGTGAAAATGCAATCGATGTGTTGGGATGTGTCCCTGGGGACGGCACGATGGTTTTTTTTTCCTTTCTCTTTACCAGAGTGCTAGAGGTCCCAACCTATGGTTCTTTGTTTTCCACGCCCTACTCTTGTTTCCCTATGATATTTTCAATTTGTACATCCTCTGACTGTGTAGACCCCACCACAGGTTGTGGTATTATCCCGTCAGACTCTATTGTTTCATTGTCGCCGCTATTTGTTTTGTGGGTTTCCTATGGTTGATGAGTCTTAGCCCTACACATTGTCCTGCCAGTCGATATCCATCCTTACCATTGTCGGGGCCTATTCTTCTTCCTTGACCGCAGTGGCGCTCATTATTTCAACCCGTGGTGAGGTAATTACATCAACATCGACGATTCCCTCTCTCTGTGTAAATTCCTACTCCGCTTTTGTGGTTTCCTGCGATGACCTATTATTGTTGCATGTTTTTCATGTCGTTTGGCTTGATGCACCAACCTTTGGAGGTTTTATTGTGGGTAATTCTTGCTTCCTTGATTGAGATTTGACTTCTATGATCTCCAACCTCTCTCGTTCACCTTTTGTCTTCACGCTCCTTACCTTCACATGTTTGCAAATGCACAATAAGTATGGTTTGGCCCACGTTTTCACTTTATATAAATGGAATCATAACTTCCCCAAGTATTCTCGGAGAATCTTCTTTGGTTGTTATTAATGCATTGAATCTTTTCGAGTACACTTCGTTTAGTTTCATAAATTCCCAATTCGCGCCTTTTCACCCCTACGGACGATTTTTTATTTTCTGACTGTTGGCCTCTTTTCTGGTGCACTACAATTTTTTGGTGTGCCATACTTTTCTATTGTGACTTTCCCTTAGTGCGTGGTGTTTGCTTCCTATCAATCATATGCTATGAGCGGTCACTTTTTCTCTTTGTCGCGCTGATTTCAGTAACTTTTGCGCACGATATTCCCCAGTATTTTTTTATTTTCTTTCTCTTCTAATTTTTTCTTCCTTTTTCTTCGTTTTCTACTTTTGTCTTCCTTTTTATGAGTTTTTTTTCCCGAACATATATTATAGTACACTATATACATGCCTTTCTTACTGTGTTGTAACTTTTAAGGGTTAGTAGTTCGATTGTCCCTGTACAGTTTCAATCGACTACCATTGATCATTCCTTTCAATTGTGTTCCTCCCAAGTCCTTTAGCTATACATATCCCACATTTGTGACAATATTTACTTCATATGGCCCTAACCAATGCATTCTAAACTTATCAGGGTGTTGGAAAAATTTGTTGTCATAGAGAAAGACTAGGTCTCCCTCCTTCAAAATCTTATTTTTCATATGTTTTTTATGCCATGATTTGTTTCTTGCTTTCTGTACTTCCTGTTGAAATCCTGTTAGAATCATGTCCTCTTACATTTCCATTAATTGAATTATCCTTTCATGTATTGTGCCCCTTTATTTCATGTTGTTAGTTGCTGCTACAAGCAAGTTGGGTACCAAAAATTCTAATGGCAACACTGCTTCCTACCCATACACCAATATAAATGGTGTCTTCCCTATCAACTTATTACAAGTGGTCTTATATGCCCATAGTACTGCTGGTATCTTCAAGTCCCAATCATCCCGGTTGACATTGCAGATCTTAGTTAAATCATTTTCCAAGATCTTAATGAAGGCTTATACTGTTCCATTTGTCTGAGGATGATATGGTGTACTCTTCTGGTGATAGACTTCAAAATTTTGAGTCATATCCCTGATGGTATCATTGATAAAATGAGTGCATTGGTCACTCATCAGAATCACGGGACATCCAAATCTAGTGATCACTTTCTCAAACAAGAAGTGTGTTGTTGTCTCCATGTTATAGTCTTTGAGTGGTGTTGCTTCTTCCCATATTGTTAATTATTTAGTCGTAGTAATGTTATATCTAGCTCATGGCCTTTTTTCTGGTGGATTAATAGGTCCCAAAAAGTCTACTTCCCATTTTTCAAATACCTGCAGAGTCACTTGTGATATTAGAGATATCTCATCCCTTCTGTTGGGATTTCCCACCCTCTAACAAACATCACATGTTTTGAAACATTCCTTGGCATATTTATGGACTACTGGCCACCATAATCCTATGCATAATACCTTCTGTGCGATAATGTTTCCTCCATAGTGTCCTCCAACTATGCCTTCATGAGATTCTACTAAAATTCTTGGCCTTTCATGTTCCAATACACACCTTTTCAAAATGTTATCTGCACCCATATTGTATAAATGTCGTACAACACGTTGATAGTCTGCAAATTTGACTACCAGATTTTTCTTTTGCGCAGTGCTAAACTCTTGTGGTGCAACACTTGTACTTAAGTATTCAATAATATAAATGAAGTACTCATCAACTACTTGTACCAAAAATAGTCGTGCATCAGGGAATTTGTCTTCCAAGTTATTAGGTTCTTCTCCATTAGTTACCCTTGATAGGTAATCAGGTCCTCCATTTAGCTTCTCTAGTGTGACTAACACTTAGAAATCAAATTCTTGGAACAATAGTAGCCATCTACAAATCCTCTCCCTCCAACATTGGCTTGTTGACTAGATATTTGAGGGCGGAATGGTCTGTGAACATTTTAAAATGTTTACCCAGTAAATAGTGCATGAACTTATGAAATGCATATAACATGGATAGGCCTTCTCTTTTTGTGGTTTTGTAGTTCTTCTCTGATTCTGAAAACTTTCTGGTTTCAAATGCTATAGGATGGTCTAAGTCCCATGCTCCTGGTTGTGCCATAATTTCTCCAAGTTCTATAGCTGATGCATCTACATGCACATGAAATGTCTTTTCCCAATCTGGGAATACTAGTATAGGTGTTGTTACCATCTTTTGTTTTAAAGTGTCCAATCCTTGCTGACAGTCCTCAATCCAGTGAAATATGGTGTCCTTAATTTTTTTTCCATTTGTGTAGTAATCTGTGCATACCCCTTTATAAAATTCTTGTAATAGCCTGTATGTCCCACTGTTTCTCTTAACTTGCGCACTGACTTTGGTAGTGGTGAATTTACAATGAATTCAATCTTAACAGGGTCCACTAGTAAACATTGTTTACACACTATATGTCTAAACAATATTCCAAAAGGTGTACCAAAAATGAATTTCTTGATATTCAATGATATCTGACATTTCTTGCATCTTTTCGACATTAGTATTAGCACTTCCACATGGTCCTTTAACAAAATATATAAAGTCTAGCCATCCAAATATACTTCTAGAAATTGATGTATAAATTCCTTAAAATAAGCTACGACTACTCTTGAAAATATGGTGGGTGCATTATTCATCCCAAATGGCATGATTGTATATTGGTAGGATCCCCATTCTGTATAAAAAGTAGCCTTGTACCTATCTTCTGGAGCTATTTTGATCTGATGATAACCTGAGAATCCATATTTGAATGAATATGCTTCCTAGCCTCTTGCATTCTCTAAGGCCTCATCTGTAAAAGGGGTAGGGAAAGGGTAATGTAAGAAAGCATCATAAAGGTTTCTTAGATCTACACAAATCATTATCCCCCCTTGTTTCTTTTCTTGGACTACCATAGGACCAATCCATTATGATTCCTCTACTAGTGCTATGATACTAGCGTCCAACATTCTGTCAATTTCTACTTTCACTTTTTGCTTATACACTGGATTCATCCTGTAGGGTCTTTTCCTGACAGGTCTATCCTGATTTTTGAGATTTATATTCATCTCACTTATCTCTCCTTCTATGCCTTTCATCATTGTAAACGTTGATGGGAATAGGTCACTATATTCACATAGTAACTCTATTATTCTTTCCACTATTTTCTCATCCCAATAGTGTCCAATACTTTCCATTTTAGGATTGTCATTCATCCCAATGTTGACTTTCTTAACTTTGATTGGTGCAACAAATACTTATGATTCAAGAGATAGACCTTCCACCTCTCTTTCTCCTTCAATATCTGTAATATGAATTTTGTGTGAATCATCTTCACCTGGTACTTCCTCTTCAACATGATAGCATGAGAGTAACTCTTTGACTATCTGTTTATTTTGTTGTTTATGTTCTGTCATGATTTCAACTTATGGTTCATTAGTAAATATCATTCCCTATACCAGCTTCAATGTTGAATCCATGTTGGGGTTCTCATGTTCAAATGAGAATGTTACTACAAAGTTTTGTTGTAAGTCAGTCCATTCTATGGTGCCTTTGCGCATCTCATGGTCTATATACCAGTTCCTTAAGATTCCTTCCATTATATGGATAAAGGGACAAGTCCATTCATCTAGTGGTGTCATCCTTTGTTTTTCCTTCCAGTTTTCCAAGCGTTCCACTGGTTTTCCCTGTCTACCATACCATTACATTTTATTGCCCCCCTGTTGTGCGCCAAATCTAATGCCAATAGTCATTTGCACTGATACCAATCCTGAGTTGTTTCTTTATGCACAACCCACCATCTTGCATGTGTGGCCTTGAGTGAAATATCTAGGGATAAGAGCCTCTGATTTTCTAGTACTTCCTCTTCATATGTTTTCAAAAATTAGTCTAAGTCGTTTAACCCATGAAAAATGGGAGGTTCTCTTATCGTTTTACCAACCCATCTTACTGCATAGTTTTTTCTTGCAAACCTCCTTGTGGAAACTTAATGTAATATCTATTTACAATTCTCCAAACCCGTGTTTGAATCAGAAGCACATGATGTAATGTTTCTCTAGATGAGTACCCCATTTGCAGTTGGGCTAACATAATCCTCTTCTTGCGTGGTGGTTCTATACAACTGGTTTATTTCTTCCAAATCCAAAAAAGTGGGATCTACAAAACTTTCTCCTTCTGATGGATACAATGGTGCAATGAATCTATATTCTCTTGATTCAAAATTCATTTTTCTTGTCTTGAGTTTGATTATAGCCTGGTTATGAAATTCCCAATCCAGACCAAGAAATGTTGGGTAAGGTGTTGTGACATCTATTATCTCTATTAATTCAAAATCTTCCATAGTGCACACTCCATTCAAATCCATTGTCACACCTTTAAGTCTTCCAATTGGTAATACTTTGTTTTTATTTTCTAGTTTCAGTTGGACATGTGAATATCCTAGTGTGGGTTCTCCCATACACTACCATGTCTTCTTAGGAAAGACATTTACTTCAGAGCCTAAGTCCAGTATAATATCTCCCATATTGAAATCCCCAATATTGGCATTTAG
>SNQJ01S0162952.1:10756-21105 GCA_010110895.2 Picea sitchensis | reverse complement strand
GTACAGGCTAGCTGACCTAAAACAGCCCGCATGGACCGACAAAAGAACGAAAAAAGGAAATTTGTCAATGGAACAAATAGCTTTGGGTGAGTTAATTGAAACTCCTGGCCATGCATGGCCAAGGGTTCATCCATATACCTAGCTTATTCTATCCTATAAAAGAAGGGTTAGGGTTCCCATTTGGAGGAGGAGAAATAGAGTAAAGAAACTCTGCCCAATTGCACATTCCCATTGTCCCAACCCTTTAGCCATCCTTGTGCAAGAAGAGATACACAACAAAGAAATTGGAGGACATTTGAAGAGCAGCCCAGGATCAGGATTCGAAGAGCAGTGGCTAGTCTCGACATTGTAATTTGATTCATTAAAGTTAATAATAAAGAAATGCTTTTCCCGTCCCACTATATGAGTTCTTCATAGATCAGTAAATATATGTTTGAATCTATAACCCATTAGTCTATAGGTAAAATGCATGTGTAG
The DNA here is from genome assembly GCA_010110895.2 of Picea sitchensis. Taxonomy (NCBI): domain Eukaryota; kingdom Viridiplantae; phylum Streptophyta; class Pinopsida; order Pinales; family Pinaceae; genus Picea; species Picea sitchensis. The sequence continues at coordinate 20,628 of SNQJ01S0162952.1, read as the reverse complement.
TTTGTTGCTTTTTGTGTATGCAGGTCAGCCTTGGGAGGAGAGTTTCCAACAAGCGATCAAGCATGAAGAAGGATCGACATCAAACATCCAGAACAAGGTATGTTGGTCTAACCATGTATTTCCTGAAAAGAAATGGGGATTAAGTTTGGGACGAAGGTAGAAAGTAGGTTTCTTTTGGTCATATCTGCATGCATACTATAACCCTATTTGCTAGTCTGTAGGGGGATTTCCCACCACAACACTGAGGTATGGATCCGCACTAATTTTAGATGATAAGTCTAAGGAGAAAGCATTGGCAGAAGAGATGAAGAAGAAATATGACACTGACAGAGGAACAAGAGGCATAATAATCAAATGAATTAACATTGCCACTACACAATTGGGCACAAAGATCTTAGCCTGCAAACTACTAAGAAAATGCCACAAAGACAAAGTACCAGCATGAGTCATCGTTGTTGCAACTCAGTGTGCAGAAGGAACCTTCATGAGCTGGGTGCCATACATGTCAAACTTGTTCCAAGTAGACTACAAAGATGCACAGGACACAGATAGAGAATTTCATTACTCATGGATGATCACTCTCATAGCTTTCATGGGATGGAGAGAACCAAAACACATCACCTTTCGTACCACACCACAGCCAGGAAGAGCAAGATATCGTGTCCTGATATCCGCACCGGTAGCCAAACATAGGAGGGAGAATGGAATCGTATTCGAAGCTTACCTACAGGAGATACAGGAAGCCATCAACTGAGCATGGAGAATAACACCAAAGGTTGTCTTAAGATACAAAGACATCGCCAATTTTTGGGCTAGGCGACAAGCCATGTGGATAAAACCAAGGCAAGACCCGGATAAACAATGGCTATAGATGCGCTACTATGTCACTGAGGGTGATATCGACATGATCATCAATGAATGGCCTGATGAATGGAGGATTCCAACCATACCCATAGAAGTACCGGGACAAACAGTGGAAGGAGGGACTGCACAGATGGAAACACAGCCTCCAAAAATCCCAGTACCTAAGAAATGACCAACGATCCAAACCAAGTCGACTCAAGTAGAGGATGGCTTAGAGCAGCCACAGACCCAGAAGGGGAGGACATAAACCACTCAGCTGACAAATGGACAATGAAAACTGGCTGAGGGATCACAAGAAACCGCATTGAACCCCATCACATAGAAACCAGGGGGAATTAGGAGACCAGTGGTACATGATGCAGGTGCACGCAAGAAAACAAAGGCACAATGACCACCACCAGAATACACAATCATGGAGGATGATGGTGAGATGATTTCCAGAATGGTCCAGGACTACCTCGCAGAGGATTTCGATCATGCAGCGCACCACGGGGATAAACTATAGAATGAACTGACAGAAATGGGACAACTCCTTAAAAAATTTGGGGAAGCCCATATCACGAGTAGCAGTAGAGGCATAGAGCCATCGCTCAGATAGACCACAAAAAGGATGGAGGTATAAGAATGTGACCCAGTTCTTCTGATACCATGCACACATTCTACAGTCTACATAAAGCCTAGCATACTGCGAATGGATGAAATTGTGGGACAGACACCATTGAAGGATTTGGATCAGATCCAATTGGTCTTGACATGGATGCCATCAAGAGAATTATACAACCTATAGGTTAGTGTCGACCACGAGATGCAGTATCGAGCACATAAGAACTTATTTGACCTACAACAAGAAACAAAGAAGCGAGAAGCGCTGGAAACAGATTGTGCGTAGGCCAAATCTGAAACTCGGGAGGAGAAGGAACGCATAAACAAGACGGAACGCAGAGTGGAAGAAATTTTTGGGAAACTTCCAACTACTTTGCAAGGAAATGAACTCCCAGCTGTAGAAAATATAGACTAGATTGCGCATGCAATTGATTAGTATCAGAAGGATATTGAGACTCTCTGTGGATATATTAGACCGACAACTCCACCAGCAGTGAAGGAGCAAAGGAAGAAAGAAGCAACAATACAACTACAAGAGCTAGAAAAATAGGTCAACACGGCAGTCGACTTGCTAGATAAAGCAATGCAACTTTGGACAAGGCTGGAAGAGGATCCACAGGTCCAACACTGGGACAAGGAGGAGGAGAGGATCAATGCAACGATATAAGAACTCAAGTAGTGACAAAAGACAATACCAATTCTAGAATGGATCAAGGGAACGCAAGAGTTGAAGAAGATGAAGGCAGAACTTATCATTGTGAAAACACAGAAACAAGAGCATCAGGCTCAAATAGAACCCTTGCAGGAACGGGTACCAGAAGTACTTGCAAAGGAAGAAGAAGCCAGAACATAGACAGACCAGACTTAGCTAGAATGCACAGGACTGATGAGTGAGGAAGTGGCAGTGCAGACAGTCGACACCATCAAGGAGAAAACCGCGCAGAAACTGACACAAGCAACAGAATTGCAGGAAAAGTTCCAAATGATCACCAGGGAGATCGAGGAAGCATAGAGCAATTATGTGACTCGAGATGAGTCACATGTCAGTGTTGGGGGCCTTTTGGCACCAGGCCGAAGTGGAAATAAGAATGATCGTGGGAAAGAAAGCGTGCAGAAAACTGAAGTAACAACTGGAAAAATATCAGTGCCCATGAATGAAAGAAAGTGTGCACAAAGGAAAGCAACAACTGGAGGAACAACAACACGTGCATGGGATAAAGACCTAGCGTAAGAAGGGTTAGGGTTTTGGTAATATTCTGTAAATGGCTGAAGAGCCCAAAATGTATAAATATAGATACAAAAGTATCATATAGGGTTAGTTATTGTTGATTTTATGTTGGTCGTCATTATTCATCATTATTGTTAGTGTTTAGCTATATGAACTGATTTTGTAAGCTATTGAGAAAAGGAGATACGAGGAAAGGTAGATCTGAGGATTATACCATAGGCTGGAAATCCTAGTGTGATCTAGTTTGCCTCACATAGATCTTACCTAGTTTTGTGGAGAATTGTAAGCACGCGGTGCAGGAAATCAAGAACTATCATAATAAAAGAGCCAAGAGCCAAATCTTTGTGGACGTAGCCCAGGGGGGGTGAACCATGGTAATACTTGCGTAATGTGTTGAATATTTGCATGTCTTTACTTTCTTTCAACAATTAATATTTAAGTTTGATGAATGAGTTAATACATTGTTATGAATGTGTTTACACTTTGCTGGAATTAAACTGTGGGATATACGTATGTGATTTCAAGGAATAAGTATATTACAGTAACAAATCATGGTATAGGGCTTTAATCAAGAAATCCTTTATCCCCTACTCTGTCCTATACCGTAAACACCTGAGTCTTACAGTCACCCATTTAAAGCTATCTCGGGTGAGAATGCGCAGTACCTTCCAGGTGTTGTGTTGCCTTCTGGTTTACCAGGAGGGCCGATTGTTTTAGAGGCTTTGTTGGGACCCTGAATGACATGAACCCTGGGTCAATAACTTAGACAACACAAGAAGACAATTAGTAACCAACAAGGATCTTCCTCTAGATTGTTCTTTTGGATATATAGATTTAGTATAAATAGGAATACAAGGTATGAGAATTTTTGTCTTGGATATTATTGTAATAGAGCTCTACTCTATTGGAGGTTTCCCCCTCGAAGAGGCAAGTGAACATTGTTATCTGTAATCAAAGTGCTCTTTCTAGTGTTATTCTGGTATTATTTTGGTATTGTTGTGGTGTTGTTCTAGTTAAATCATTGTTTATCTGCCATTTATAGCTAACTATTTTTGTTCTGCATACTATTTTATATTTGGAATATTACAAGTGGTATCAAAGCACCTTCCTCGGTAGAAAATTGTGGGTTATTTTTTTTTTTCGGGGTAGAGATGTATTCCAGCATCTTTAAGCTACAAAGATCTATCCTTACGTGCATAAACCCATGGTCAGGGATTCATACATGCAGGAAATACAAGTGGTTCTTAAGTGCACATCTGTTGGCCACCCTTGTAACCCCTGTTGGTACCCCTTCGAGTGGTAGCGCATCAGACAAGACTTGTATACAGATCGACCTAGATCTCCTAAATCCCTCCATTGATAAACCAATCGACCGCCTGATTTCTATAGTGTCACCGAGAACAAAACTCAAGAAGATACTCTCTAGTACCTGGGTTGTCAGGTAGTATAGATAAGGGCATGGTCTAGCCTCCTTAGTTGGTTCCCTGAGATATTGGGCTGAGTACTACTATTGGACCCCACACGTATATCAGAGAGATATAGCATAGGGAAAACCCTTGTCTGTAGAACCCTTGAATACCCTAACCCTTGGGACGAAAACAAAAAAAGAACATACAAGATCTATTGTTACACGATTGTGTCTCTTGCATTCAGATTGCAAAATTACTACACATTTCTTCCTGTTAAGTGTTTGGGCATTTCATCACTACAGTATTCTTCAGATCGGAGTATAAATCCACAGGAGTTAAAAAAAAAAAAAGTATAGTGGTCCTACTGGAACACTTATTAGGGACCTATTCCATTGTATTCCCCTTTTCTCCCTAATCATAGTCATACCCTTCATTTTTAATCTCTTTTGTCTCAGTGGACCTGACCCTTTCCTAGTTTCCCTATTTTCCCATCTATTCCATTATATTTCCCTTCACGCACTGATCATCGTGGTACCTATCACTTCTAAGTCCTTTTTGTTTTTGGTCCCATCCACCCATTATTTTGTTTCCTTACTCACACTTCCCCTCTTCAAATGGCCACCACTCACAACCAAGAACTCCACGCTTCCATCGATCAAGCCCATGTTTCCATTGAACATATCACATCTCAGATGGATTCTACCCATTCCCACATTGATAAATTAGAACACCAATTTCACAACATGGAATCCAACCTCACCACCCAATTTACCTCCCTCCAGTCTGCTGCCAATCAATTGTTGAACTAGCCTACGGGTCCTTCCTCATCAGACCAACCTGATGCTACTAATTCCTCTTAGTCTCCACATTTTCAACCCAACTCCTTTCATCATGAACCCCATATTCCCCACGTAGAGGTCAATAAATTTGATGGCTCTGATCCTATGGGTTGGGTCACTAAATTGGAGCATTATTTTTCTTTGCACGATATTACTGATGAGTTGGCCAAACTTTGCTATGATATCCTCTATATAGATCCTGAATGCTGGCAATGGTGGAAATGGTGAAAAAATTCACATCAAGGGTATATTTCCTGGACCTAGTTTGTTGCTGAGCTCTATGCCCGCTTTGACACTGATACCCACTATCTTAGTCATTTGACCAAGTTGAAATAGTCAGGCACAATGGAAGACTTCATCACTGTTTTTGAGCATTTTTCCTTTCGAACATAGGGCATGTCATATGCATTCTTCTATGAATTATTTATCAATGGTCTCAATGATGAAATCCAATCCCAAGTTTATCAATTGTTCCTCGCCCTTGACCCACTAATCATAACCCCCTTGTGACTCCCCTCAAGGTCCAAAAACTAACTAGGGATGAAATGGATGAATGAAAACTGAAGGGTATTTGCTATAATTTTGATGAAAAATATTTTATGGGGCACAAGTGTAAGGAAAAAAAAAAATTATCTCCATTTCCGAAGATGTTCCTGAAGAGGATGTGATAGTTCCCCTTATTGAAGAACCCTCCCTTCCCGATGCCACCTAGGAGCCTGCTGACCCACCTGAAGTTGACCCACTTATTTCTTTGCATGCCCTCACTAGCTTCTCAGCCCCACAAATGATCAAGCTCATTGGATACATTAAGCACATGAAGGTCATCATCCTTGTTGACAGTGGTAGCACCCACAATTTTATTCATCGTTGCATTTCCCAAGAAACCAATTGCTATATTTGTGTTGTCAATAATTTTCAAATCATGATAGCCAATGGTGGGTCCATGAAATGTGGTGGGCATTGTGTAAATGTTCGTCTTCAAATTAGACATTACCAACTAAAATCTCATATGTTTTCCATTGACATGGGAGGTTGTGACATTGTGTTAGGTGTTGAATGGTTACACACTTTGTGTCCCATTCTTATGGATTTTAAGGAATTAACCATGCAATTCTAGCAGGAAGGACAAAGGTATCAATTCCAAGGTCTCATAGTTGGTTCTCTTGAGATCATTAGTTCCCATTGTATGGAAAGTCTCCTCAAGAAAGGCCACTCTGGGATCAGTTATCAACTCCATTCTATTCAATTCGTTGAGACACCCTCTGTGCATCCTAACCTCCAAGATATCCTTTCCACACATTAAGATGTTTTTTTCACCGGGACTTCCTCCTCATGTTGTTTATGATCATTCCATTCCCCTTGTTCCTGGCAATCTTCCTCCAAATGTTCGTCATTATCGTCACCCCTTTCCCCAAAAGAATGAAATTGAGAAAATAGTGCAGGAATTGCTCCAAGTGGGTTTTATCCTCCCCAATACCAACCCTTATTCTTTTACCTGTGGTCATGGTACTTAAGAAAGAAGGTACTTGGTGCATGTGTCCTGAATTTCGTGCCCTCAATAAGCTCACCATCAAGGACAAGTTCCCCATTACCACCCATGCCTCCGCCATCAACCCATGATGAATTTAAGTTCAAACTCTAAATATTCGATGATAGATTTGTTGAAATTTCACTAATAACCTGAATTGAATGGCTAATGTGACATGATAAGATCTTCCCTGTTTAGATATCTTGAACCACTGTGAACAAATTCATTCTGCGTGTAAGGTAATTCCAGAGCGTACGAAGGAGAAAAACAAGCAACTCAAAGACTGTACTAACCCTCTTGATTATCAAAAACTAGGTTTAACAAGCTTCAGATTTTGCAGTAAGAATGTCATCGAGAAAGACAACCACCATACGCTCACCGAGAGCACCAAAGATGAAAGAACTAGAGATAGGCGAAGGATTTTCTCCAGGGATCACGCGGTAATTGGAGTACGCCCCTAGGGTGGAGCCTGTGATCAAAACAACAACAAACAAAGATTTAATCCAACCTATGGCCTATGGCGACGCAGAGACAAGCACCAGATTTAAGGTAGTGATCCCACAGTGGGGGGATCTATTCAAGATAATTAGCTGGGAAGAATACCTAGAGTATATCTCACACAATGACCTGGATGTAAGGGCACTCGATGAACAGGTTTTCCCCAACATCCAATGGTCATATTTACACATGGTTGCAAGAAAAACCATTGTTTTCCCTTGCATAGAGGTTCTAAAGTGGCTCATCAACCATACAGATGGGCATAAGTGGTTGATCAATGATGAGAATGGATGATGCATCGGATTTTTCCTCTCGTCAGATGTCCAGAAATACTACAGTCTTGGGGACCCAGAAGAGCAGCTCAACACAGAGTTCATGGTAAATTTCTATGAATTCCATGACACCAACCGGTTTATGGCTTCATGTTGGAGAGAAGACAATAAATTCACCAATCAGAGCAATGGATGGTACAGTACAATCAACCTGAGGGATCCCTACATCTATCTAATGGCTCTCATCTACCGACTATATGGAGAAAAGGATTTCTCCAAGTTCTTGGAAGCATGGATGCCTTTGGCGTGCACAGTGGAGATCATCGAGAGAAGATTCAATTGGGGAGAGATAATCTTAAAACAGTTGAGAACTTGTATACATTAGGATCAATTGCCGAAGGAAGGAGAGACACCAGATTTCTACATGGCCTCATATATGTTCGATGTCATGTGCACAAGGAATGTCTTCATCGCATGAATCTAAGATGACATGTTGCAAAGATCCCGATCCAGGTCTAATTCAATGTGCTATGGGAGAATAGGTACAAGAAATATTACACCCTCATCTGCGATGAATTCATCGCTTGCATTTATTTTATTATTTTTAAGAAGGAATTCCCAAGGCTATCAATGGCTACCAAGAAAATGATAGCCAATGTAGGCCATTGGTACTTTGACGAGCACTCGACCTACATCAGGGTGTTTAGGGCCACTGGAGCACCACATCTCCTACCAGCTCATGTCCCAGACCGACTTGTCAAGGGAGAAATTTGTTATCAAACCATCTTGCAAGGCTATAACACCACATTGGTCAAAGAAAAGAAACGAGCCTTCATACCCTACGGTTTCTATGTGGGGTTCTATTTTGTAAAGGATACTGCTCAAGCCAAATAGGAAGGGCTAAGCCAACTTGAATTTAAGTTCCCTACAGGATGATTCCTCAAGCATGATCCTAAAGGCCTGGTCCTCCAACATGCATCGCAAGTATCGTCCTTCTAGCTAAATGCTCACGATACGTTTGAGGACAAAGTCTTCACAGAGAACGCCCAGGATTGGGATGAGGTGGTGCAGAGGATGGCCAACCCAAACATGACCAGGTTCAAGGCCATGAGCATGGATGAATAAGTGGAAACAATAGAAAAGTTAGCTCAAGAGGCCCTCAGAGCCAGGGAAGAAATCATAGTGACAGGGAAAACATAGGTGCAGGGAAGGAGATTGTTCTTGACACTAGAGGCACAGACGAGGGAATTTATACTAATGGAAAAGGCACATAGAGTCATTGATCAGTTGCAAAATGACTCAGATCTTGTAGAGATGATGAGGGTTCCTTTCAATAACGCAATCGAAAGACGGGGAGGAACAAGTGACCCAAAGCCGATACAAATTGAAGAAACCACTAGGTTAGATAACCCTGAAGCTTCAACACCACAAGTCGGATCAAAAGTACATCAAATCCCTTGTTCGATCTAATAACCATCTATGATGATGAGGGGAGTTTAGAGGTGTCCCTGGTCACTCCTTTGAAAATCACAGAGGAAACAGAACCTACAAAGGCATCCACCCTGAGTCCTGATGCTCCAATTTAGAGCAGTCCGCAAAATGAGCACGAGGTAGAAAGTGCCTTGGACGATGAGCCACTCAACACACCGGGAATCCTAATGGATAGCTTGAGGGATGAACTAGGGTCGAGCGAATAAGGGGAAGAAATTTCACAACAGGAAATCGACATCTCGACATCCAATTATCAAGTAAGTACCAAGCCATCATGAAAATAACCACTAAGAAGATGAGGCTTACTCTGGATAGTTCCATCCTCATCACCACAAAGGAGAAATTGATTAGCACAGAGCATGCCAAGACGTCTAAGCTTATTGGTGTAGGGATGGAAATCATAGATGCCACCCTGGATAGAGCAAGGAAAGATGAAGAGGAGCTAGCCATTGCGCTAAAGGAGTTGGAGCATCTACTCCATTTGGTGAAATACTATCAGGACTCCACACATGCCACGATATTCTTGACAAGCGAATTCCAAGATGCCTACAAAAAATTCACGAGTGAGCGGCACCTTTTCACTCCAGGGATAGCCAACTTCCAAGAAGACACACTTATGGTGCTAGAAACGTGCAAAGACATGGAAAGATGGTATGAAAAGGCCCACCAAGCAGTGGAAATAATTGATTACATCAACAAGGTTCAAAAGGGTTGATACGTCGAAGAGCACGGTATTCAGGTGCTAAGGGACAACAACATCGACCGTATAAGGAAGTCAGCCAAATATTGGGTGAATATGGCCCAAGAACCTCATTAGGAGATCCAATATAAGTGGGCTAATTGCGAAAGGAGCTGGACCAAGATCAATCAGGCGATGAGAGACATTGGTCTCCTAAAATTTGGCACACCCAAGGACTTTGTCGACTTGCATGACATAGTCAAACTACATGTAGAACAAGACTCATCGTGGACTGCAGAGATATCAAAGGTGGAAAACATGTCTCTAGGTCAAGTACAATAGTTCATGGAGCACCCGATCAAGGCTCGGATAGTGTTACAATAGTTAAGTGTTAAAGTAGTCAAGTATCGAGCACGTGCAGTGAAAATAAAGGAGATCATTTCGACCCTGATGGACCAACA
>SNQJ01S0162952.1:0-10706 GCA_010110895.2 Picea sitchensis | reverse complement strand
ATAAGAGGATCGACCTGTTAGAAAGGGTCGATGGTTTTTGCAAAGACCCTCATTTTTGAATTTGTAAAGAACTATTTCGGAGCTACCTTAATTGAGAAGTCCTATTTAGGACCAGAGACGAGTTTCTATTTTTTCATCAAAGGCGTGTGTGATTGGATCATAAGGAGGAATTACTTCTGACTTTATCTCATGAATGGATGTTGTAATGAGTAAGAGTTTATGAATCTATTGATAAGTTAGATGATTCAATATTTTTATAGTTCTTATCTCTAATGATGGAAAAACAATCGTTGTGTTAATGTATGATTAGTGATTAGAGCTAAGGAAACTATTTTTCTTGCCATCATTTTATTGCATGTATGTTCTCTTCCGATAATTGTATCTCAGTCAATAATTGAAATACCAACATGTTGATGTATTAGTACTAGGCTTGTCATAGGTGTAAGAATCATTGTGTGCATGCTTGAACATGAGGGTTATCCCAAGATCAGACTTCTTCAGCAGTTAAGCTTTCCCCCTTTATTACCCAACTAGTTTATACCAACACCTATCTTTTATCAAACCCACCTATAAGAGAAAATACAAAAAATAGAACGTTCAAACTGAAGGAGGAGTTTTCACAAGAAGATATCATGTAAATCACTATGTAAAGCCCATCAATTATTTGGCCATATCACAACATCTAGAGAACCATTCCACTATCAAACGTTGTAGAGTCTAATTAGGCCTCGGTGGAGAGTTTGGTTCATATTGTTGAGTTAAAGGGATTTAGGACCCATCAACAGAATTGGCGCTAGAAGGAGGGCCTGAAGAATGAATGGTTGATAATATTTTTGATGTAATATTTCACACAACTTGTAGATTCAAAATAACCCACATGCATGGCTAGTCATTCTCAAGACAACCCACACACATTGAGTACTCCTAAACAAGTAATGCACCCCAGCAAGAGGAAGAAAATTTATTCCCTGAAATACCTTACGTTGTTCCCCATGAGGAGTTGAACCAGTTCGGAAGAATCACAAGATCTTACGCCCGACAAATTGGAGCACTACCCTTAGCTCTGCTACTTCCTCATAGAAAACAAGTAAGCAGACCAGTGGTCGACACCCTTAACTAGGTTTTTTTAACACAGTAGAAGACCTGATAGATTTCTCCCTCACCGAAATTGAACATCCCTTTAATCTAATCACCAAAACACCAACCGATAACTGCTCTGAGCCCGACAATTTTTATGACAAGGAAGGGTTTAAATCGGAATGCTCAGTGTCGGAGTTGGATGGCATGGAAGATAACAATGATCATAATGAAGAAAGGGGAAAACGACCTCATAAAAATTAATCATGGTTGGACAGAGATGCTCTGGCAATACTCGGACGAGTACATAACCTCCCCTGACATCCAGAAAATTTACTCCCTAAATTTGACCCTGAAACCTCAGGATTGCCTAAAGATCATATCAAAAAATTCATACTAGCTATTCGACTGATGAATTTCCAACATGAAGACATAGTATGTAGGATTTTTCCCTATACTTTTGAGAATTCGGCCTCCACATGGTATTTTAACTTACCTGTAGGGTCCATAACTAGTTGGACGAAGTTTCAAAATGATTTTCTAGATAAATTTGCAGAAGAAACCACTACAGGAGCTTTGATGGCTGAGTTGTTTTCCACCACCATGAGTTCAAAGGAAAAGGTTAAAGATTTCAATCAACAATTCACCACTATCCTAAATAAATTTCAACCCAAAGCTAAACCCACCCAAGAGTTTCAAATCAAAGTATATGCTAATGCTCTCCCTGCTTCCATGTCCATGTTTGTGAAGAGGGTCACCAAAACAACCTTAGCTGAGAATTTTGAGGAATCCAAAACAATAGAATTCCAAATGAAGGGATGTAAAGAAGGCCAGGTCTCGTTAGTTAAGAAGGAAGTTCAACCTCCTCTTAGGAGAGGAATCTTGTTGACCATACCCCCAGGGAAAAAAATGGAACAAGGTCCCGAAAAATGAAATGGAGACATAGAATACCTACAACAAATGGTAAATAAGTTGTCAAACGAAATCATAGACATGAAAATAAGTGCAGGAGAAGGAAACCAAGGTCAAAGGCCCTACAAACCCTTTTTTAAAATAAATCCATCGTTCAAAGCAATTGAACCTCCCCCAACCAACTTAAACATTGATCTGGGAAATGTAGCATTTGACTCTTTCTGTACCTATCACCAAGAGAAACATTCTGAAATAGACTACCCACAATGGGTGCATGCCATGAATTTGATGGCCAACTGGTTTCTAGACGAGGTTTCCCTTACCAAACAATCAAGTAGCTCAACTATGAATATTGCTGATCAGGAAGAAGTTGATACACCAGAAGAAACAACCATGCTGATATGGGACCCTGACCTACCAATTCCTTCCGATGATCTATTTGAGGTTCAAGAACCACCCGCAAAGATCTTGGTTGTGAAAACGCGAAGTAGGGGTCACCCGGTCTCAAACAACCTTACTATGGCCCACACTTTGAGAGGAAAAAAAACATCTAATCATGCAAAAGAATCTCTTGTCTCCCAAGGAAATCCTATAAAAGTACATACCCAAGAATCGCCCAAGCTAGACTACAACATAGTAGAAGATTTGAAAAAATTGAAGGCTAATGTATCAGTCATAGACATGTGTAGAATCCCCCAACAAAAGTATTTTTTGTTACAAGCTTTGAAGTCAGTAGAAAATAATATAACAAGCACTGACCAAAGAGAAAATCCATCCCTCTCGGATCTAATAAATAATCCAACTATAAACACTTTCTCCGAGGATAAGAAGGGAAATCCTTTTGTCCCACCGTTTCTCTTGACATTTGAAGTCTTCAACAGAAACCTCCATAATTGTTTGGTTGACTCAGGGGAATCCTCTAATGTTATTTCATTATCTATATGCAAGAAATTAAATGCAGTCCCTCTCAAAAGTGATAAACATGTGATACAACTAGACAGAACCCAGGTGAAGGTTATGGGAGAGCTCAAAGATTTCATGATCAGGATGGCGACACACCCGAATTATTTTCAAGAAATTGACATCATTGTAGTACATATACCAGAAGCTTATGGATTTATACTTAGTCGAGATTGGTATGAGAAGTTAAATGGATACTTTAGTACAGACTGGGCTCACCTTTGGTTGCCATTGAAGGGACACACGGATATGATCATGATCAATAGGGAAAAATATCTAAAACATTCATTCACCGACCTAGAAGCCCTCAACGAGCCCTCTTTGTCACATTTCCCTGTGCTAGTAAATTATTGATGGGACCACGATTTTGTGAATTTATCCCCCCTCTCATATGATGTCCCTCTCACTCAAAACTATGAAATGACTTTTCAAGAAAATTTGTCAACAACAGCAGAAGAAATACTCTTCTATCAAGAACCTTTATTAAAAACCATGGAGCAGACAGGAGGAAAGGAGGAAAGTGGTAGGAAAATATAAACTGATGTTTTTCGCTCACAAGTTTGGACCATGTACTTTGATGGATCTAAGTCACAAGAAGGATTAGGAGTGGGGTGTATCCTCATTGATCCCAAAGGTAAAAAAAAATTCTTGTCCTACTGACCAGAATTTGAGTGCACAAACAACACCACCCAGTATGAAGCTCTAGTACAAGGGATAAAGAAAGCCATAGGCTTAAACGTTAAATAACCAAACATTTTCGGAGACTCTAAGAACATTGTTAGACAAGTAAGGAACACTATACACTGCAACTCTCCCCACCTGAGGAATTATCAACAGGAAGTGCACAGACTAATAGAACAATTTGAAGTGTTCAACATTACAGCTATCCCCAGGACAAATAACACTCTTGCTGATTCCTTGGCCACCACCGCCTCAAGGCTATCCCATTTAGAAGACTATGAAGCCTCCTATTTCACTGTGGAGCTACTCTACAAATTGTCAGTGCCCAACAATATTTCTAATTGCAAGGTCTTTGAAGGAGATGAACAGATCATAAAAATTTTAACCAATCAGGAAAATTTCAAATATCTGGCTATTGACGATGAAATATTTCAATAACAAATAGTGCAAACTGATCCCAATGCACAAATAGTTAAAACAGATCAATCGAATAACAAACCAAGGTTTCACATGATACTGAAAGGGGTATCCAATTTAGAAAACCTTTTTGACTTAAGGGAAAAGATTCAAAGGGTCAACGAACATAAATACGGGGAGACTATAAATCTAGGAACCCTGGAAAACCCCAATAATATAAATCTCGGCAAGACAATATCTAAAGAAGAAAGGAAGGCCTATCTCAAATTTTTCATAGAATATAAATGTGTTTTTGCATGGTCCTACGAAGATATGAAAACTTATGATACTCATATCATTCAACACACAATACTTTTAAAACCCAGAGTAAAACCTTGCCAACAGAAGCTTCGGAAGTACCACCCATCTCTGGAACCCCTCATGTGTCAGGAGTTAAAAAAATTACTAGATGCTAAAATAATCTCTCAGGTTAGACACTCTGCTTGGGTAGAAAATTTGGTTCATGTCAAGAAAACGTCCCGGGAAATCCGTCTGTGTGTGGATTTCAAAAACCTCAACAGAGCATCAAAAAAGGACAACTACCCAGTCCCACCGATGGAGAAACTCTTGCAGACCGTGTCTGGTTATGAGATTTTCTCCCTGCTGGACGGTTTTTCAGGTTATAACCAAGTTCTAGTTTCAGAGGAAGACCTTTTGAAAACTACCTTTCGAATCAAGTGGGGAACCTTTGCTTATAAATGCATGCCCTTTGGGTTAATCAATGCAGGGGAAACCTTCCAAAGGGCCATGGACATAGCGTTTCAGGGACTAATCAACAAGTGTAGTAGTTTATTTGGAAAATGTGACTGTATATTCAAAGAATAGAGAAGATCACATCTAACACCTAACCCATATTTTTGATAGGTGTAGGAAATACGACATATCTTTAAACCCTAAGAAAACTATCTTTGGTGTCGAGGAGGGAAAACTACTAGGTCATATTATATCTCAAGCAGGAATTCACATAGACCCAGAACGAATTAGGGAAATAGCTCAGCTTCCATTACCCCAGAACAAAAAGGCTATGCAATCCTTCTTTGGGAAAATCAATTTTGTGAGAAATTTCACCCCCGATTTCGCTGAAACTATCAAACCCTTACAAAAAATGATCCACAAAGATGTTGAGTTTAAGTGGGATGATGAGCGAAAAAGTTCTTTCAACAATATTAAGTCTGCAATATCTCAAGCTCCAGTGTTGTTAAGTCGTGACTTTAGTAAAGATTTCTTCCTCTACACTTTTGCCTCTGACCAATCATTAGCTACGCTATTGACTCAAAAGGATGATGACAACAATGAGGCCCCAGTCTCATTTATGATCACTAATCTCTAAGGGGACGAACTAAATTACCTTTCTATAGACAAGCATGCTTATGTGGTATACAAGGTAGTGAAACACTTTAGATATTACATCCTAAAGAACCACACCAAAGTCATCATGCCTCACCCTACAATCTGATCCCTATTCACTCAACAGGAGATGGGGGAAAGAAGAGGGAACTGGATGGTAGTGGTCCAAGAATTTGAGCTCGATATAAAACCTACTAAACTTTTTAAGGGACAAGGATTATGTAAACTGGTAGTTGAAGCCCATGCCAAGTAAATAAAGATCCCAGATGGGAGAATGAATTGGCATTATGGTATAGTGAAGCTTCATACGTATCCCTAGGGTAGGAGTCTTGGTATGGGAAATTATCTTATCTCCTTCACCATGGGACATGCCCAGAAAACCTAAACCATAAGGAAAGGAGAGCTCTCAGACTAAAATCGACGCAATGTCGCCTCATAAATTCGGTACTCTTCCACGTTAATTATGATGGGGTACTTTTAAGATGTCTCAAACGAGAAGCTACATAAAAGGTTCTGAAGGAGCTCCATGATGGTCCTACAGGTGGACACTTCACAGGGAATACCACCACTCACAAAATACTGAGAGCCAACTATTATTGGCCTACTTTGTTTAGGGATGCTCACACACACACTAGGAACTGTAAAACTTGTCAAATATGCATGGGAAAGGAAAAGAGAGCAGTTGTCCCACTCCAACCTATGGTCATCTCCAGACCTTTCAAGCAATGGGGGTTAGATATCATAGGAGAAATTACACCAAGTTCTTCAAAACAACATAGATACATATTGACTGCCACAAACTATTTCACGA
The DNA here is from genome assembly GCA_010110895.2 of Picea sitchensis. Taxonomy (NCBI): domain Eukaryota; kingdom Viridiplantae; phylum Streptophyta; class Pinopsida; order Pinales; family Pinaceae; genus Picea; species Picea sitchensis. Next base: position 4,462 of record SNQJ01S0162952.1, on the reverse strand, counting down.
AATGGGCAGAGTCCATCCCTCTGAATCATGTAAACGAAAAGGTGGTGATCCAATTCATAGAACAACAATTGATCACAAGGTTCGGTATGCCTTATGTCCTTGTTTTCGATAATTCCGATTACTTTTCCTCCACCCTATTAACATAGTTTTATTTAGACAAAGGAATCATAATCAGATACTATGCAAACTACTATCCACAGGGGAACGAATTGGTAGAATCAACCAATAAGAACCTAGTGAGGATATTAAAGAAAACAATTGCAAAAAACTAGAGGAATTGGCACAATTCACTACATAATGCCTTATGGGATGATAGAGTAACACCCAAGGAAACTATAGGGAATTCCCCATACTTTCTGGTATATGGACAAGAAGCCATTCTCCTGAACAGGCTATATCTTCCATCTCTTAAGCTTGCTCAGGATTCTAGAGAACAACCCTCATCAGTTATACAACAAATAATTGATACCCTCCTCATGCTAGAATAAGAAAGGGAGAAAGGAAAATAAAAGTTCATTTCTCATCAGCAGATAGTTAAAAGGTTGTTTGACAAGCATAAGGCCAAAGAGAATAATTTTTAAGTAGGAGACTTAGTCCTAAAATGGGACAGAGCGAATGAGCCGAAAGGAAATATTTGAAGTTTCAGAATCTATGGCTCGGACCTTTTCAGGTAGCCGAGAAAATTGGGGCAAGCACGTATCGGTTTCAAAATCTAAGGGGGGCACCCGACGCCCTCCTGGTGAATGGACAAGCCCTAAAACAATATTTATGTTAAAAAAAAAATTGTTTTTTTGTTTTCATGATACTTTGTTTTTAGTTAGGCTGGTCTCAGAGTTCTTCATTTTGTTTTTTCTTGTTAAGAGTACTTTTTGCACTTTTGAATTTTGTGTTTAGCAAGGCATTTTGTTGACCTTGGTTCATGCAGTATCATGAATTCTGTTCATGACTAATGCTCACATACAACACAAGAAACGTTGGGAGAGTTACAATTGTTTTGAAGGAGTTTTCTATCTAACCTATGCATATAAACAAGCTTGGAAAAGTGATGAAGTGGCTTCCTGGTGCTTTGGTAAAACCTAAAGGGAAAGATGGTAAGATGGAAAGGACCTCATGTACCTCAAGACAGAGCGAGAAAAAATTCACCTTAACCATCTCATTTTGCAAATAACAGACGTCCTCCTCTCCCACTCGCTTAGGGAATTCTGCTGAAATAAAATAAATTATATCAAATCAGTGCAATGTAGGAGAGGGTATGAAAATAAATCCCCTAGGGATATGGATGCTCCCTGGTAGTGGAGCAAGGTTTGTGATATCAGGGTGACTCCATCGGGGCTATGGATGCTCGCTAGAAGCAGAGCAACACCTTAGTAAGTGAATGATGATAAGTAAAGGGCCTGGTGCCAGTGAATGATTTACTCGACTCTTGTCAAGAGAGGGAATGGGTCATCGTTAAAGGAAAGGAAGGAGGAATAAAGGTTGAATCCCCACGGGTAGGCCCAGATTCACCAACCAGGGAATTTCAAACATAAGGATAAAATAAGCTCTGATAAACAATCAGCTAAGTTCTTAACCAGCTTCTGCATCAGTTGAGCCTGAGGAAGGAACATATATTTTGTTTTCCCCTAGTAAGTCTCCATTGGTTGAGCACTCAACACACCCTAAAAAAACCTTATCAAATTTTGTAATTTTTTGGGTACCAGTTGTTTTCTACACTGTCTGACTCGACTTCATTTTGGGAAATGTTTTATCTTTGATTTTTTTCATGAATCTTATCACCTATTTAGGTTTGTTTTTATGAAACCTCAAGTCTAAAACACCTTAACACATGAATTAAGAATCGATAGATAAACCTTGCACCTAACGTGCTCAGGTTCAACGTCGTAAATAATTCAGGAAAGTAAAGGAACCACACAAAAGAAACATTCATCGATCATCGATCCTCATCAACATCAACATAAGGAGTTTTTGGTAGGTTATTCGCATAAAGGTTCGAGAGATAGCCGATCCCTTTCGACATCAGGGAGATACGAAGAGGACATGTGTTAACAAAAGATGAAAAGAAATCGATGATAGCTGATGCTCGACAAAATTTATTGGGATCAAAGAAAATTTAGAATGATCACAACAAACATTTCGATCATGATAAATTTATCCTCGATCCCCGATCCCTGATGAGTTTTTAGCATCCATACTTTTTCGAGGGAGCCGATCCCAGATCACTTGGGTAGGTTTATCACCAATCGCTGATCCTTGACACTTTTCGGCATCAGCAAGCTAGGATTTGGTTTTAGAATGAATAGCTTAAGGAAAGTCCCAACCCCATTGAATACGAGCGAATTAAGTCACTGGTTTCGAATGCCACATGTCTTTACTAGGTAAGAGGGTCATACAGTCTAGTTTTATCACGAGTCATTCTTGATTCCTTAGGTCCTAGTCACAACTCCAAGTCATCTTTGCCATGTCAACACTATATGGTAAGATCGATTGGATTCAGAGCTTTTGCAGGAGGATATCGAGGAAATGTTCGCAATACAATCCCAACCCCCGATTCACTAGCTGAAAGAGTAGAACGATGGGACGTTTGTGCCATTAGATACGATCGGATTTTGGACAGTTAAGGAACTAGTTAATGCCCGATCCCACATTAGTTTCTACCCCGTGCACCAATTATACAACAAGATTTTGAAATCGCTGATAGAACACATTACCACCCGCGCCTCCGCCATCAACCCACGATGAATTTAAGTTCAAACTCCTCTAAATATTTGACGATAGATTTGTTGAAATTTCACTCATAACCTAAATTGAATGGCTGATGTGACATGGTAAGATATTCCCTGTTTAAATCTCTTGAACCATTGTGAAAAAATTCATTCTGCACATAAGATAATTCCAGAGCGTACTAAGGAGCGAAATGAGCAACTCGAAGACTGTACTGACCCTCTTAATTATCAAAAACCAGGTTTAACAAGCTTCAGAGTTTGCAGTAAGAATGTCATCAAGAAAGCCAACCACCAGATGCATGCTGAGAGCACCAAAGATGAAAGAACCAAATATAGGTGAAAGATATTCTCCAGGGACTATGAGGCAATTGGAGTATGCCCCCAAGGTAGAGCCTGTTGTCAAAACAACAACAAAAAAATATTTCATCCAGCCTCTGGCCTATGGTGATCAGAATCTGGACCAGGGGTCTAAAAAGTGCTCAATTTTCAAAGTGCTCGGAATGCGACAAAAATGGTTCCATTGCGTCCGTCTCGTTCTCCTGATTCCGACGGTATATTTACTTTCGCAAACAGAGTCCGTATGGAGAAGTTATCGCGATTTGTTCGCCGGGCCAAACAGGGAAAAATTTGATGCTGACTGGGCAGGCCGTACAGCTGACGTGGCAGGCCGTACAGCTGACGTAGACGACCGTACGGTGACTTGGCAATTGATGATGTGGAGACCCTACTGACGTGGCGAGTTGTGATTGGTTGAGGGTGGTCGAATGTCTTATTGACACGTGGCAGTTCATTGTCAAATAGTTTGGTGCCACGTGGCCCAATCAAGGGCCGCCACGTGGCATCTGGTTATTGGGTCGGTATATTGGTTGGTTTATTAAAAGTTTGTAGGTCCGTGGGGTTCGACCCCCGGGCCTCTACCCACATTGAAATATTTATAATAGCCCGACCAACCAACGCGCCACGCGTTGGCTTTTGTTATGGTTATGAATTTTTATTTACTTGAATTTACATTTATGTAAATTGTGACAGGGGGTCGGGCCGGGGCTTAGCCCCGACCCGTGGTCACCTTGTTATACCATATGCCCCAGTCGTGTAATAATGGGCGCGCGCGATTTTTGAATAATGTTTTGAATTGTATCGCATATGGTTCTATGCTAAATCTCATATGACCCAGCCGGGTAACGGGCGCGCGGGGTGTTAAAGGTTCAGCCCGTGGCCGCACTAAAACACCATACGACCAGGACTGTGTTAAAGGGCGCGGAAGTTGAACTTTGTTCTAAGCCACGGTTATATACGTAACCATGTGACCATTCGATGGAAACGGAGGGCGCGCGGGAGTTGGTTTATTTTTATATGGTTTCATATATTAACATGATTTATACCATATACCATGGCGCGCGGAATGTGTTTTAAAACACATAGTTGTAAACCATATGTTATATGTAACTTGGTGTTACATAATATTCGCGCGGGTTTTCTTTAATATGGTTTAAACCCATACTTTTATATGTTAAATGTGACCATTAACCGGAGTTTGGCGCGTTTTTGGGGTGGAGTCCGCCTTTTTTTGGCAATTAGCTATTTTTAGCGAAACTAACTCCCGCTACTCCTAATTTAGTGGAGTTTTTTGGGGAAAAGAGGAGGGAGTTAGTTATTGGCATATCTTTGGCTAGGGGAAACCATTCTTCACAAAATTTTGATGGATTTTGGGTCTCTTCGACCTTCTGGAGCCAATGGAG
>SNQJ01S0162951.1:0-10736 GCA_010110895.2 Picea sitchensis | reverse complement strand
TCTTCATGTTATTCATAAGAAACTTTAACATAAGTATAAGCATTTAGATAAATATTCAGTTGTTTCACTCTTCATGTTAGGCCAATAAAACAATTTTAATAACGTTGTTATCATTTTCTGGTATCCTCGATGACCTGAATAGGGCCTTTTGTGCAATTAATCAAATATTGTTGATTTTAAATCAATAGAAGTAGGTACATACACCCTGTGTTTGAACCTTAGAAGTCCATTTTTATCTAAACTCAGATCCGTTTTGTAAAGTTTTTCTTCATTTTCTTACAATTTTGTTGTTTTTTTAATGTACTTTTCGTTATTACTGCTTGCAGATTTTATGCTTTGTTCGATGTCGTTTTCTTCTTTGATAACACTTATCTCATAAAGTCCATCAGTCCTTCGAATTAGAGCATCTGCAAAAAAAAATTCTTAGCCTTTGATGTGTCTTTCTTAGAAATCAAATCCACTTAAAAAGGATAGCCATCTCACTTTCCTTGTGTTGAGATCTGGTTGACTGAATAAAAAATTTACACCATTGTTTTCGGTTAGTACCAGAAACCTTCTCCCCATAAAATAATTTCACCACATTTTTAGATCATGAATTATGACTGCTAATTCCAAATCACATGTAACATAATTTTGTTCATGTTCTTTCAGTTTACGTGATTTGTAACAAATGATGTGACCATCTTGTGTTAGGACACCTCCCAAACCTTCTTTGCTTGCATCCATGCAAACTATAATTTCTTTATCGGGATTCGATACCCTTAGGATAGGTGTCGTAGTTAACAATCCTTTTAATTTATCAAAGATGTCCTGACACTTTTGTGACCAAGTAAATATTATTCCCTTTTTTTGTAGGGATGTAATTGGATACACGATCTTAGAAAATCCTTCGATAAATCTTCGGTAATAACTGGTAATTCCCATGAATTCTATGATGTCTTCTACATCCTTAGGGACGGGCCATTCCATAATGGATTTTATCTTTTTTGGATCAACTGCAATACCCTCTTCGGATATCACGTGTCCAAGGTACTGTATCCTTCTTTGGTAGAACTCGCACTTATCAAACTTCGCATACAACTTGTGTTTCCTTAAGGTCTGCAATACTATCTTCAGATGTTCTTCATGTTCTTCTTATTTTTTCGAGTAAACTAAAATATCATCGATAAACACCAACATAAACTTATCCATATATTGACTAAATATATTGTTCATCAAACACATAAAGGTTGTTGGTGCATTAGTAAGACCAAACAGAATTATGACAAACTCAAAGTGTCTGTAACGTGTTATAAATGCTTTTTTATTTATATCTTCGTATTTTATTCTGACTTGGTGATAACCAGACCTTAAATCTAACTTAGAGAAGATCCTTTCTCCTCCAAATTGGTCAAACAGGTCATTAATTCTGGGTAAAGGATACTTATTCTTGATCGTCATTTTATTTAGTTGTCGATAATCAATGCATAGTCTCAAAGTCCCATCTTCTTTTTAACAAAGAGAATTGATGCTCCCCAAAGTGAGACACTTGGTCTGAAATATTCTTTATCTAATAGTTCTTGCAGCTGAATTTCCAATTCTGTTAATTCGGGTAGACTCATTCTATAAGGTGCCTTAGATATCGGGGCAAATCCAGGTAGTATATCGATATAGAAATCTATCTCTCTTCTTGGAGTTAGTTCTGGTATTTCATCCACAAATACATCTCTAAAGCTATGTAGGACTGCAAATTCCTCTAAACTGGGTTTGTTTTCCTTTTCTAACAAATTAGTTACCTGAACAACATAAACTTTGCAACCTTTGTTCATACATTTCTTAAACTGCATGGATGATATTTGCCTAACCGAAACTGGTTTTCTGATCCCTTGTATCGTCCTAACTTTGTTGTTTTCGTCTCTGTAAATAAGTGACTTTTCATAACAGTTTAAAATTACTTTATATTTCTCTAACTGGTCCATTCCAATGATCAAATCATAAGATCCTAAAGGTAAAATGTTCATATCTAACTTTCTACTTTGACCGTCTATGTCGAGTTCACATTCATGAATAAAATTTGTTATCTATCTCTTCGTCCTTGTTGCTATACTAACCAAGAATTATCATGTTTTACTTTCTTGAGCTTGTTTAATTCAACTAAACCATGAGTAACATAACTCAGACTAGATCCTGGGTCAATTAATGTGGAAATGCAGTTGTCCTGAATTTTACCTTCAACCTCCACGATAGTGGATTGATGATCATCTTGTCTATCATCCACAACTGCATTAATTATGTGCATGCTTATGCCCATATATCCTATTGTCGAAGCTTATTGTAGGTTATGGATTGAATTTCTTGCCTTGGAAATTAAGCGTGGAAAAATTCTCCTCAAGTGAGGTTCTCCACAATCCCAACACTTCAATGGTTCTCTGGGGCTATCCCCAAGTTTCTTGACTACCAGGTTAACTGGTCTAACTCCGCCTTGAGCACTCTGGGTGTTCGAATGATAATCATTCTTTTGGAAACTTTTTTCCATATTCCAGAAAGGGGATAGTTGGAACCCTTTGTTTCGTTGATTCATTATGTCTTGTTTATTTTCCTTCCATGCCTTGGGAATTTTAGACCTTTGTTTGTACTGATCATAGCACATCCGAGCCTTTCTAAACACTTCATTTAAAGTTTTGAGATTTTCAAATTCAATTATGTCTTTGTAAGACTGTGGTATATATATTAAGAATTGATTTATCTTTACTTTGTCTTCCTTGATGTATGGTACAAATATCAATAGTTCTAGAAATTTATTTATCAGATCATCCATGGTCATTTGTCTGAGTCTTAGCTTGTAGAATTCCTTATTCTTTCTTTCGTAATATATTTCTGAAAAATATTGCTTCTTGAAATATTTCTTAAAATATGACAATTCCAATTGTTTCTCTTTCAATCCCTTAGCCAAGTTCACGTCTTGCCACCAGATACTTGATTTTCCCTTCAACTTGTAAATGGTAATTATGAATTTCATATTACTAGAGTAGTTGTAAATCTCCAAGTATTTCTTTATATCTAGTAGCCATGCTTCAGCCTCTTCACCTGTCCTTGATTCTCAATCAAAGGTGGACAATTTTGTTTTCTGGAATTCACGTTCCAAGTGATCTACTAGTTTTCTTTTTCTTCCCGTAGTTGTTTTGTTTCATGTCATGTGTGTGTCTTCAGAAGAACTATCCTCATTTTCTGTTTCATGACCAGATTTTTTTGAGGAATATTTTCTGAATTCTTCCTCCCTGTCATCTTACTTTGGGATATTCTTTGTTACTATACTGCGTAGTAGCATTTCATTTATTTCTAACTGTTCTTCCTGTGCCTTTTTCAACTTTTCATTATCTTCTTTAAACACTTGTAATTCCATGATGAGGTTCTTCATTGTTTCCAAAACCTAGGTGGCTAAACTTCCTTCGTTGTTATGCCTTGGTTATTAGGAAGTCCTTGATTAGGATTCTCTTCAGGTCTTATTTCTTCTTCATTCTATGCTAACATTATCACAACATACCAACATTTTTTCTCTTTGTAACAGTAAACATATTTGTTAGTTTTTATTCAACATAAATAAAAGAGTTAAATTAATTTGGCCTTGCCCTGAGGTCCAAGTGTTGTAACCTTCAACTATGATACCATATGTAATGTACCCGAAATTTCGAAAATACTTTTTTTTTGTTAGGGGACATTAAAGTTCCTTGACCCTCCAACATTTGATTGTGACATAGATATAATCCATTAAACATATCATTAATTCCTTTATTGTATGCATAGCATATTTATCGTCGTTATTGAATTAGAATCATACACTTATTTGTATTAAAGAAAATTGCAACTAGGACTATCATAGCCCTTAGAATAACCACCATGTCTATGTCAAGTCATGTTATTCATAATACAACATGCAATAGACTATAGACTATAGACTATCATATAGTATTTCCATAGCATTAACACTAACCATAATGATATACATCATTTACCATATAGACTATCGTGTAACACTAACACTATCCATATCAATATATAAATATATATATAGTTTACCATATAAAATGGCATATGGATACCATAACACTAACACTATCCATAACAACATATGAATTTAGTAAAGTGTAACAAACATATATCTATAAAAAGTGTATTGTTTTGTTCTAGCGCTGCGAACCTAAACCTATTCCTAACATTGGTAATCCCTTCAAGACTATTAACACAGTTTTTGGGCACTAGCCCTTTTTCTTCATCCCTCAATTGCATGTGACCATGGGCTGTCACCTGGTGCTATCAGATAGGTGCTTATCTAGAGCCTTGAGAGATTCATAGCTCTAGAAATTCAACTTCGAGAGCTCTTTCTACTTAGTGCCTTATTTATCCCGAACAACAAATTGGCGAACTTCATGAAGTGGGGTGGATCAACCGTCCACGACTTCCTCAACAACCGACGGTTGGGATTTATTAAAAAACTTCGGGCATCGGAAGTTCTGGGTTGTCCATAGTCTCCAACCTTCCGAAGTTCCTAGTATCCGGACTGTGGTATCGGTTGCCACGTACCTTCTCCAGATCAATGGTCAAGATTAACTCCGGACTCTGGGATTTCTTGACTCAACACAACTGCAACAGAATTCCTCTAAATTACCAAGTCTTCGGACCTTGTAATCAGGCGCCACACGTCCACTAGGGCCCACGGTCTCCGTGCTTGAACAAATAAAAATTGAAAACATCACATCAACTTTAGTACTTTTCAAAATTGCGGGGACATAGGTTGGCGGTTTTGGAGTAAACTATCGATCGTTCTGCAATTTTCCCCACCCTGACATCTAACCCTTCTGGGAAACTGCGGTTTGGATTGTTGGACCACCCTGCATAATTATCTGTTGTGCAACTTCAATCTCTGCAATGCCTCCCAGAAATCGATCTTGATAGATCATGATCAAAGTTAAAGCAGCCCCAATCTTCTTCGCCAAGTTTAACTACCTTGTGCCACCACCTAGAGTGTCACGTTGCAAGACACACGAAGCCGACACGCAACCCAATTAGGTGGGTGACAATTGTCACGTCCTAACTGCATTTCTATATTGCAAAGGTTCTTAACTCACTGACACGGGGCACACATCCCATGTGTCCACATCATCCCTAGTGACGTCAACAGGCCACGTCACTTTAGGACTTTGGGCTTTAGGATATTTCATCTTAGCATGCCTCGTTTCTCGCGAGCGCCGAACTCCCGAACATTCTTACCTTATTCTCTTGGCTTAACCCTACGGTTCTGATCAGTCCTTGGTCAAATAAAACGATAAACACTTCCCCCCCCGGATCTACGATGTAGATCCTCTTCGAGACTTCAGAAGTTCAGGCTTCGAGCCTTTCTACACTATCACACATAAACTTCGTCGAATTCGCGAAGTCCAAAGTACTTAGGGGTCAATCCCACATTTTTCTTCCTTTGCAGGTTATGCAAGTTGGTGTAATCAGATGAAGGAAGCATCTTACCTCGAAAGGTATTCAATTTCCATTTCCTTCCTTGACCGATCTATGCACGCATTGACATTGGTTACATATATAATTCCATATATACTTTATTAGAGCTCTGTTTACAATAAGAGGTTGTGAAGTCTTTGATCTATGGTACTCCAACTGTAATACTTTGAACAAGATTCATTTGAATGTGATAGCTACTTTCGCAATACACTTGTAGTCTACTGAATTACTATCTTTTTGTGGTAATAGATAATATAAAAGATATATTCAGACTGTTATTTTTTTTATCTATTTTACATGTTATCAAATTGATAAGCACCCATCTAAGTTTATTCCTTATTACACCATTTCTCTACAGTGATTTTTATGTACAGATTTGAATAGCACTTCAAAATATATATAATCCAATGGTCAATAGGAACATAAAAATAGTTCTACCATAACTTCAAAATATATATAATCCAATGGTCAATAGGAACATAAATATTCCCACCATATATATATATATATATATATATATATATATATATATATATATATATATATATATATATAGTTAGATATATATATACCATCATATCTCAAACAACCAATATTTCCAGTAATATTTTTAACTATGATAAGCTATAGGAAAACATGATCATATTGCATTCCCTTAAGAATTGATTTCATTTATGTATACACAATCAACATATTCCTAACAAATAAAAATCATAAATATAACATTGACAAAGAGTATAAGATGAGATACATATCTGAAACCGGATGTTGGAATACAAATGGAACAACTATCGCCCACCCAACCATAGAACATACCATCCGTTCACTTTCCCGTTTCACCCCAAATCAACCATGATTCCATAGGGCAAACCGAAGGATCCTCCTTAAAGGTAGCTCACTACAATGTCATAACATCAAATAGTTTATTTTCCCAACATACCACACAGATTAGAAATTCCTTTACCTCACACTAACATTGCCTATAAATAAACAATAATTTATTTTTCCAACATACCAAGTGTAACATCATGCCTCCTCGACATGTTGTTTTTATATGCATCATTATTCCTAGGTCTTTCCTTCCCTCAATGGGAGATTCACAGCTTCACAAATCCCTTAGTTTTAGTCGCTTATCGCCAAATCTACATTTCTTCCAATTTTGTAAAAATCCTCATCCTGAGGTAACTCCAAACTGCTCCCACCCATGAAGTCATGGTCAACTATTTTTAAACTCGATGTTCCATTTGTCTTCCAACATTTAATTTATTAAGTTTGGTTTAACATGTGTTAAAATAAAAGAGGTTAGTTGGGCAAGTCAAATTGTTTCCCAACAATCATCAAATAATTAATTACAACACTCAAAATTCCAAATTCAGATTTTTCATAAATGGTAAATAATTTCCAACCAATTTTCCAAAAAACGGAAATTTATTTTAAAGTTCACTTAGAATTTAATATTCTAAAATTTGAGGATATTACACCTGAAGAAAACTCATTAGCACCTATTGATCATACCTAAATATCTATGAGTGGACCTGAGGTAAACCAAGGATATGTGGAGGGAAAATTTCAAGGTAAGTAAAGAAGGCCAAAAAATCCAACTATGGATGAAGTTTTGATGATGCTTTCTAAGGTAAGCTATTTATAGGTCATCTCACCATTTTCAAGAATAAATGTTTTTCTAGAATTATTCATATAGAAACAATCAGATGTTTTTTATACAACATATCGTTGTACTTGAGGTAGAAATTTTGGCTTCAGGTCATTCTCTGCATTTTGGATATACACGTTGTAGAAGATAGGGATTTTGACTAGTCCTTAAAACTAGTTTTGCAGGGTGTTATGGGTAAAAAGTCAGCAACTCTCTATAGAGAATCCAAAATGATGGATACCAATTGAAATGTAAAATATTTACAAGCCTTAGTTTTTTTTTGTGCTAGTTTCAGATTAAGATATCAAAATATTTATGAAGTATGTGGTACGTCACACACATTCTCTAGAATAAGCTTAATTCAACAAGGTATGCCATTTTCTATAACTCCTTTCGAGGAATGATCCGAGTGAAAATTGGAGAAATTTCAGAAGAAATATTGAATAAGATTGGATAGAAGTTTCAAACATTTATTCATTACAAGTACAAAAGTTAATTCTTGTTGAAAGTTAGGTTTGTGAATTAACTTAAACTAGTCCCATGAGATTGAGGTAAAGGTTGACAAAGATATTATTCTCTTGTTGTTTAATTTATTGGTACGTATCGTGGCTACATTTATAGTGAGGGTTTGATTCTTGGTTGATGTGATGGTTCACTACACTTGGTTTATGGAATGTTTTTCATGTATGACACATAACTAGAGATCTTCATAATTGTACATGGTTTGAGATATACACTTTTTACAGTTGGTATGAGATCTATGTGACTGCATCCGGACAGCTTGATTAGATTAATGTGATGGGTTGTTGATGTACATGGTTGATGTGCATGGTTGTTACATGATATGGTATAGGATTTATATTTGTTATAGTTTATGCATTTGTTATTGTATGTGGTTTATGGTAGAGGTAGAGTAGGTTGCGTTTGGTGCATGGTTGATGTACCTCTTTATGATAGATGGTTGATGGTACACGCTGAGGTACAAGTTGATGCATGTATTGATACCTCTGGCGAGGGTTGGTACTTTCTCATTGAGACAATAATATCTCGTGGATGGTACGTGGGTGACATTGGTACACTTGGTAGAGGTACGTGTTCGTATATTACATATGGTTTGAGATATTCTCTTGGTGGTATTTGCATGAGTTGCATGCATATGAGTGTGGATTTGGTTTTGTGTATGAGAATGTGATTGGTTGGATAGGTTGTTATGGCAATGGTTGATGTGGAAGTGGATGCTGTCGGTTTTGGCGTAACGATTGGTCTGGTTCAATATTTTAGGGTGGTTGATTGGGAAAATGAAAGGTTGTAGCCTCCCTTCCTGACCGGAGCAAGAGAATCAACGAAGTTGAGCTTCCTTTACCGTTGTTGGAGCCTAATAACTAGGTTGTTGTAGCCACCTCCGGTTGAGGTCAAAGAACCTTAGGTTTGTATCATCCCTTCCTCAAGTTGGAGCCGTAGAATCTAGGGAGTTGTGCTACCTTTGCGTCGGAGTCCGAATAGGGTTTGTAGCCTCCACCTGCCTAGAGAATTGGAAAGTTGGTTCTTCCCATAAATGAATTTTTGATATGTATAAGAAATCATTATGTGGTTTTCTCCTATTTAGGTTTGTAACATCAAAATGCAAGGCTCTTTGATGTGATGTTGATAGATGCTACCTTTATGATTAAGGCCGATTATGATATATATGTTGAACAAATCACATGGTACCGCTGATGATAAAATTAACATTGTTGATAGAGTAAAAGAATATAATTTGTAACAAAAGTGGTATAAAGTAATTATATTGATCCACCTCCTCCCTTAGTATTCCAAATGCAATATCTCTCCAAATAGAAGTGAATAGCCATGGAGGTGTCCGATTGAAACGTTTCTACCTTGTTACTTTTGATACCATCACAAAATGGGGCCCCTTCATACCATCCCAGAAAAAGAATGTTTGATCCTTTCATAGGCTTGGTAAACCCTCAATTCCCAGCTAGGAAGTGAAGCATGAATCTCACCAAGCACCTGCGGGATTTGCCAGGATCAAGCTTTCTTAAATACGCATGGCTCCTTTGTAGAGAATCTCTTTAATTGTGATAAGATTACCCTTGGAGAAGCTACATGAACCTACATTGGACCCCCGTCCCCACTACTAAGGTTCCTTTAGATACCCCGGGTTCAAAGGTAAGAATGGTGAGGGATCCTAGTGATCACTGCCACTACTCCTTCACCCTTTGGTGTCACCACCCCTTTAATGACGCATTCGGCCTGACATCATTATTTCACGTAACTCTAATCGAAGTTTCGCGGAAACGTATGCATGAGATACCCTGGCAAGTATATATAGTACCTTTAGTCAACTCCGGTTTTGGTCTCCTTAACCACTTATAATTGCTCATTCGCTAATGGGTTAGCCTAGAACTCTACCTACCTACTAGGACAATAATCACCATATCTCTCATCATATCCAAGAGTGTATAGACAAAAGAGGTTGATTAAGGCCCCGAATTTGTCCCTTTCTTTATAATGGTTCTTGCGTCTTTTAATCCTCCTATCTCAAAGTATGTTTCTACTATTGTGGTTACCACTGAGGAAGAAGTGATCTCTAAAGCCCAAAAATTAGATCTCATATATGCTCAAATTGGATGTTATACCACATTCTTTCTGATGCATCACGGTCAACTTATGACCTCGAAAATATCGTACCTCATGCCGATAACATTGTAGGAACTGCCAATGTAAAGTCCGCAGACTCGGTGACAAGCCATTTGAAAGAGTTGTATCTAAACTAGTATGTAGGAGGGTCAGCTTCGTCTGTGTCTTCCAACCTCATATAGTTGACGGATGTACACTTCGTGCAGTCATAGGCCAACCCAAATGGTAACCAACAACTAGGCTGTAATTGCAACAGCGACTGCATTAATCGTAAGTGTGGGAAAAATAATAGTTAACCCAAGGACAATGGTAATAATGAGAAGATGAATAATAATGTTGGAGAGGGAAAATGAGAAAGACGTAAGGTGAAGTTTCCATGTAAGCTTTGTACAGATGATCACCTTACCCATTTATGCCCCAAACTCATGGAATCTACGAGGCTATTATCTCTACCACCCATCGTGATGGCGAATCCATTCCCACATAACCAACACATGACCTCGAGCTCCTCAAACGTTGGAAATGCAGCTGGTGGGAGTCAAAACCCATCGTTGCAAGACAATGACCGTTTGTGTATCAATATGGTCGATGCGAAATTTAATGTAGCCACTCGATCTCGAGATTATAGCTCTTCACAAGATATTCCTGGTCTAGAATCTCCTCCTCCTCCTCTGGAGATGAATTTACAGATTGAAAAACTAGAGCCACCACCTTGTATTCCAAAAGGAGTACTCAAGTTCTCTACCGACAATCCAAATGCTAGAGCGGCTCAAAAATACTCTATTGTTGAGGACCTGGATCAAACCCCTTGTGCGATGTCAGCTTTGGAGGTACTCCAGACGTGTCCTTCACAGAGGAATGCCTTACTATATTCTTTTGGAGCTCTAGAACCCGTTCGCTCAAAAGTTATCAAGTTTGACGTCATAGATGTGAAGCCTCACTTTCCTTACCATGTGGC
>SNQJ01S0162950.1:8208-18361 GCA_010110895.2 Picea sitchensis | reverse complement strand
TCACATAAACGTTCATCATGCACGTCTCATTGTCATCATTCGTCATTCCCTTCTATAGAATCATTGTCAGAACTATCTTGAAATTTGACATGGAACTTCCAATACACCCATCACAAATTTCTTCCACCGAACCTGCACAGTGAGCAGTGAATGGGGCTAACATTGAAATTTTTTTAGTCTGTTCCCACATGCATTGAAATTTGACATGGTTGGACTAGATAATTGCCTTGATAGTATGTGAGGGTTTCAAGACTTAAGGATGTTTGATGTCCCCACATAATATTCGATATCGTCCATGTTTGCATCAATGTTCAATATAATGGATGTATCATTGTCATCATTCTTTATTGACATCTATAGAATCTTTGTCGGAACTCTCTTGAAATGTCATGGCACTTCTAATACACCCATCACCAATGTTATCTTGCATCGACCTTGCACAATGAGCAGTGAATGGGGCCAACGTTGAAATTTCTTCAAACTGTGCATGTATGCGTCGAAATTTGACATGGTTAGACTAGACACATACCTTGATAGTATGGGAGGTTTTCAAGACTCAAGGATGTCTAATGTCCCCACATAATCTTTGAGATCATCCATGTTTTCATCAACATTCATAATGGATGTCTCATTGTCATCATTCATCATTTCCATATGTAGAATATTTGTTGGAACTCTATTGAAATGTCATTGAAATTATAATTCATCCACCACAAATGTCATGCACCGACCCCACATAGTGATCAGTGAATGGGGCCAACTTTGAAATTTCTTCAATATGTTCCTGTATGCATCAAAATTTGACATGGTTAGACTAGATACATGCCTTGACAGTATGGGAGGGTTTCAAGACTCAAGGATGTATGATGTCCCGACATAATCTTTGAGATCATCCATGTTTGCATCAACGTTCATAATGGACATCTCATTGTCATCATTCGTTGTTTCCATATGTAGAATCTTTGTTGGAACTCTCTTGCAATTTCATGGAACTTCCAAGTCACCCACCACAAATTTCATGCACTAACCCTGCATAGTGAGTAATGAATGGCGCCAACGTTGAAATTTCTTCAATATGTGCCTATATATGTTGAAATTTGACATGGTTATACTAGACACATGCCTTGATAGTATGGGAGGGTTTCAAGACTCAAGGATGTATATTGATAGTCCCAACATAATATTTGATATCATCGAAATTTGCATCAACATTCATCATGCACGTCTCATTGTCATCATTCATCATTCCCTTCTATAGAATTGTTGTCAGAACTATCTTGAAATTTGATATGGAACTTCCAATACACCCATCACAAATTTCTTCCACTGAACCTGCACAGTGAGCAATGAGTGGGGACAACGTTGATTTTTTTCAATATGTGCCCGTATGCATCAAAATTCAACATGTTATATTAGACACATGCCTTGACAGTATGGGAGGGTTTCAAGACTCAAGGATGTCTAATGTCCCCACATAATATTTGAGATTGTCCATGTTTTCATCAACGTTCATAATGGACGTCTCATTGCCATCATTTGTTGTTTCCATATGTAGAATCTTTGTTGGAACTCTCTTGAAATGCCATCGAACTTCGAATTCACCCAACACAAATGCCATGCACCGACCCCGCATAGTGAGCAGTGAATGGGGCCAATGTTTAAATTTCTTCAATATGTGCCTGCATGCATTGAAATGTGACATGGTTAGACTATACACATGCCTTGTTGGAACTATCTTGAAATTTGACATGGAACTTCCAATACACCCATCATAAATTTCTTCCATCGAACCCGCACAGTGAGTAGTGAGTGGGGCCAACGTTAATTTTTTTTCAATTTGTGTCTGTATGCATCAAAATTCGACATGGTTAGATTATAAACATGCCTTGACAACATGGGAGGGTTTCAAGACTTAAGGATGTTTGATGTCCCCACATAATAATTGAGATCGTCCATGTTTGCATCAATGTTCAATATAATGGATGTCTCATTGCCATCATTCGTCATTTCCATCTATAGAATATTTGTCGAAACTCTCTTAAAATGTCATGGCACTTCCAATTCACCCATCACAAATGTCATCTTGCATCAACCTCGCATAGTGAGAAGTGAATGGGGCCAACCTTGAAATTTCTTCAAACTGTGCATGTATGCGTCAAAATTCGACATGGTTAGACTAGACACATGCTTTGACGGTATGGGAAGGTTTTCAAGACTCAAGGAGGGTGTTGGATTGACCTTATTGGTATTTTCTACCGGCCTGTCTGAGTTATTGAGCCAGGGTTCATGTCACTCGAGTTTCCAACAAAGCCTCTAAAACTATCGACCCTCCTGGTAAACCAGAAGGCAACACAGTACACATAAATTACTGCGCAGTCTCACCCGAGATAGCTTTAAATGGGTGACTATAAGACTCAGTTGTTTACAGCCTAGGATTGAGTATGAGATAGGTATTTGTGAATCAAATCCATGTGCCATGAGCTGTAAGTGTAATCTACTTATTTCTCATGGTCGCATACGTATATTTCACAGTTTATTTCCCAAACAACATAAACATATTCCATAATAATGTATTAACCCATTCATCAATCATAAAAATTAACTACTGAAAGAAAGTAAATATATGCATAAATTCATCACATTACACAGATTTTACTATGGTTCACCCCCTCCTGGGCTACGTCCACAAATATTTGTCTCTCGGCTCTTTTATTATGGTAGTTTTGCATTTCCGGCGCCGCACGCTTACAATTCCCCTCTTAAGGGTAAGATCTATATGAGGTGAACTAGATCGCACCAGGCTCTACAGCCTATGATCTAATCCTCAAATCTACCTTTCCTCCTCTCCTATAGCTCAACAACTTACAAAATTGGTTCACACAGTCAAGAACATTACATAGCACATTCTCTCATGTGTAGCTACAATCCTTCGGGATAATAACGAATAACAACAACTTACTATATAAAAACTCAATCAACCAACCTCTATATGATACCTTCGTATCTATATTTATACATTTAGATCTCTTCAGTCTCTTTCCAAAATATTACCAAAAACATAACCCTTTCGACATTAGGTCTTCCTCCCATGCACGTGTTGTTATTCCTCCAGCTGTCGCTTTCCTTGTGCACGCTTTCTTGCACGCACGCGTGTTGTTCTTTCGCCAGTTGTTACTTCAGTTTCTGCACGATTTCTTTCCCATGATCGTCCTTCTTTCCACTTTGGCCTAGTGCCAACAAGCCCCCAACACTGACATGTGACTCACCCCGAGTCACCTAATCTTTCTGAGCTTCCTCGATCTTCTTGGTGATAGTCTAGAACGTTTCCTGCAGCTTTGCTGCTTTTTTCAGTGCCTGTGCGGTATTCTCCTTAATGGTGTCAACTATCTGAACTACCACTTCATTGCTCATCAATCCTACACATTCTAGTTGGGTCTGTGCTATCTGTGTTCTAGTTCCTTCTGCCTATGCGAGTACTTCTGCTACCCATTCATGCAACGGTTCTATTTGATCCTGACGCTCTTGTTTCTGTGTTTGCGCAATGATAAGTTCTGCCTGCATATTCTTAAACTCTTGCGTTCCCTTGACTCGTTCTAGAATTGGTATGGTATTCTATCGCTGCTTGAGTTCTTGGATCGTTGCATTGATCCTCTTCTCTTCCTTGTCCCAATGTTGGACCTATGGATCCTCCTCCATCCTCGTCCAAAGTTGTGCTGCTTTATCAAACAAGTCAGTTGCCATGCTAACCTGTTTCTCTATATCCTGTAGTTGTGTTGTGGCTTCCTGCTTAGTTTTCTCCATCACATCTGGTGGAGTTGTTGGTCTGAGATGTTCCTAGAAATTCTCGATCTCCTTCTGATACTAATCAATTGCATGCACAATCTGGTCGATCTTTTATGCGACAGGGAGTTCATTTCCTTGTGCAGTTCTTGGAAGTTTCCCAAAAATTTCTCCGACTCTATGTTCCAGTTCGTTTCTGTGTTTGTTCTCCTCCCAAGTTTCGGATTTGGCCTTCTCACAAACTATTTCCAGCACTTCTCGCTTCTTTGTTGCTTTTTGTAGCTCGACTAAGTTTTTGTGTGCTCGAGACTGCATCTCATGGTCGACACTAACCTATAGTTTGTGTAGTTCCCTTGATGGCATCCACGTCAAGACCAATTGGATATGGTCCAATTCCTTCAATGGTGTCTATCCCACAATTTCATCCATCCACAACATTCTAGGTTTTATGTAGACTGTTGCATGTGCGTGGGGCATCAGAAGGACTGGGTCTCATTATTCCACTTCCACTCATTATTTGGTCTGTGTTGTCGATGGCTCTATGTCTCTGTTGCTACTTTCTCTTTGGGATTCCTCGAGTTTCTTGAGGAGCTGTCCCATTTCCTCTATCTCTTTCTGCAGATTATCCTTGTGATGTGCTACATGATCGAAATCTTCTGCTAGGCAATCCTGGACCATTTTGGCGATCATATCTCCATCATCCTCCATGATCATATAGTTCAGTGATGCTCGTTGTGACTTTGATTTCTTGCATGCGCCTGCTGCCTACACAAATGGTCTCTTAGTTCCCCCTGGTTCCTGTGTGATGGGATTTGGGGTAGTCTCCTACGCTCCCTCACCCTACTTCTATTGTTCATTGGTTGGCTGTGTGGTCTCTTTCTTTCCCTTCTGTGTCCCTGGCTACTTTGACCCTTGGTCTCCCTAAGTCGAGTTTCTTTGGCAAGTCCTTGGTTTCTTGGGCACTAGGATTTGCGGAGGTTTTGTTTCCACCTGTGTAGCCTCTCCTTCTGGTGTTTGTTCCGGTACTTCCCGGGGAATGGCTGAGATCCTCCATTCATCAAGCCATTCACTGATGATCATATCGATATCACCCTCGGTGATGCAGTAGCACATCCGTAGCCACTGTTTATCCAGATCCTACCTTGGTTGTATCCACATGGCTTGTCATGTATCCCAGAAGTTGGCGACGTCCCCATATCACGCGACAACCTCTGGTGTTATTCTCCATGATTGGTTGATAGCTTCCTATATGTCCCGTAGGTATGATTTGAATACAATTCCATTCTCCCTCTTATGCTTGTCTTGTGGCCTAGATCTCAGTAATGATATCTTGCTCCCACTGGCTGTGGTCTGGTACAAAAGAGTACGTATTCTGGTTCTCGCCATCCCATGAAGGCTATGAGGGTGATCATCCATGAGTAATGAAATTTCGTACCTGCATCCTGCGCATCTTTGCAGTCCACTTGAAACAAGTTTGATAGGTATAGCGCCCAGCTCATGGAGGTGCCTTCTACGTACTGAGCTGCAACTACGATGACTCCTGCCGGTACTTCATCTTTATGGAATTTTCTTAGCAATTTGCAGGCTAGGATATTTGCGCCCAATTGTGTAGCTACATTGTTAATCTGTTTGAATATAATGCCTCTTATTCCCATGGTGGTATCGTATTTGTTCATAATTTCTTTTGCCAATGTTTTTTCCTTGGGTTTATCGTCCAAAATCAGCGCGAGATGCATACCCCCGATGGGTAGTCCTGTTATCTGCATGATAAGATCAATAGTTATGGGGAAAGGTTTGTCCAACCATATATCCCTTCCATACGTGACTGCTAGAAACTGCTTGATGCATGTCATCGCGTACTAGCCTCTGCCAAAGTGTGGTAGCTTCAGCAATCCTAAAATTCTTGTTCTGTCCAGTCCAGCTACCCACTAATGTGGCTGGCTGATCATTTCTCCAAGTTGGTTTATGACTATATTCTGCATAAAGACCAGTGGTGCAAGTTCTGGGTACTTGGTTTCGTCTGATACATCATGGTCATAATACTTGAGCTTCCCGACGTGACCCAGTAGCTGCGGGTCTACCTGTACTCCCTCTGGTATGCATGGTAGCACAATTTCTGCTGTCGATTTATTTTGAGGTGAGCTCGGTATTTGAACTCTGTCTTCCTACTGTGGTGGCTGGTGCAAAGTTACAACAACTCCCGGTTGCTCCCCTGTCATCCACTCTGGCCAAGCCCAGGTAGTTCCAATGGTCTCCTCTATTGGTTGACTTAATATGGGTGCTTTTGTCTCATTTGGTTTCCCTTCTACTCCCAGGTTCTATGCCATTAAGTTCATTTCCACAGCTGCTTCAGTGTGTTTTGGTTGTAATTCATGTTGGGTTTCTGCTTCCTTGTTCTGAGGCTCTTGCGCCGCTGCTGGCATATCCTCTTTCGTGGCCTGTGCTTGTGGTCGTTGAATCTCTTCCAGTATTGGTGTAGAGTCTACTGGTATCTCCTCTGGCGATGGGATTTCATCGATATCGACAATATTTGGTTGTTGCTGCTCATTTTTTTCCAGTGGTCCTCGTGACCTAGTTTGAACCCTGGTCGATTTGGATGTCTAGCCTAGTTCTGCTGGCTTCGATGGTTCCATAATGGTGACTGTCGAACGTTTGCCGAGTTCGAATGGATTTGGTGAGATCTGTGGTCTTTCTCTATTTGTTCTAGTTGTTGTTTCTCTCTCTCTATTCTCCTTTCGCGAATAGACTAGCTGCTTCTGTGCTCGCGTGTTGTATGGGCTTGTCATGAAGCTTGTCTATGACGCTTCTTCCATTATGTGATTAATGCACCATAATTGTGGGTTTAATGCATTTGAGGTGGTTTCATACTTTACATTACACTTTCTTTTCTGTCTCCAGTTGGCACGTTTAATGTGATATCCCATTAGTCCTTGCCGTGCTTTTAATTTTGCCTTATGCTGTCCTGTCAGCCGATTTTCGCCTACTTTCCTTTTCCCGCTTGTTTACCTTTTTAATATGACCATTGTCCTTGCCTTTTCTATATTCGTGTTTCAAATGGCATGCAACCTTTCTATCTCTGGCATGCTGCGTGCTTTTTAGTCATGTTTCCTCTTTTTGTTCTTTGTTTTGATCTTTGATATTATTTTTATTTATTTATTTATTTTATTGCGTGGTGGGTGGTCAACTGTCCTTGTATAGCTTCAATCGGCTCCCATTGATCATTCCTCTGAGGTCTGCACCTGCTAAGTCTCTTAATTGTACATATTTTACCTCATATGGTCCTAACCAATGCATCCTCAGCTTCCCTCAGTGCTGAAATGATTTGTTGTTGTAAAGCAATACTAGATCTCCTTCCTTAAATGATTTCTTCTTGATGTGTCGATCGTGCCAAGATTTGTCTCTTGCTTTGTGCACTTGTTGGTGGAATCCTACCAAGATTCGATCTTCCTCCATTGACAGTAACAGATTCAGTCTTTCCTATACTGCGCCTTGTTCTGTCATTTGTGTGATAGCTGCTACACGTAGACTGGGTATTAAAAATTCTAATGGCACTACTGCTTCTTGGCCATAGACTAGTTTGAATGGTGCGTGCCCTGTCAATTTTTTTCATGTGGTCCTATATGCCCATAATAATGCTAGTACCTTGAGGTTCCAATCATCTCTGTTGACGTTACAGATCTTTGTCAATGCATTCTCTAGAATTTTGTTGAAGGCTTCTGTTGTGCCATTTGCCTGTGGGTGGTACGGTATGATTTTCTGGTGATGAACTTCAAACTCTTCAAGCATCGCGTGAATGGTGTTGTTTATGAAGTGCGTGCCTTGGTCGCTCATCAAAAATCTTGGGCACCCAAATCTAGTAATTACTTGCTCAAACAAGAAGTGTGCAGCTATCTCTGTGCTGCAATATTTTACTGGTGCAGCTTCCGCCCATTTTGTTAGGTATCCCATCATGGTGATAATGTATCTTTCCCCTGTCCTTTTGGCTAGTGGGTCAATTGGTCCCACAAAGTCTATTGCCCATTTATCAAATGCATGTAATGTCACTTGCGGTCGTAGTGGCATCTCGTCCCTTCTATTGGGTTTGCCTACCCTTTGACAAACATTGCATCTCTAACAGTACTCTTTCGAGTCTCTGTGGATCGTTGGCCACCACAATCCTGCGCGTAGTATCTTCTGAATAGTATATTTTCCTGCATAATTCCCTCCTGCCATTCCCTCGTGGGCTTCTGCTATAATTCTCGGTCGTTCGTGGTCTAGTATGTATCTTCGTAAAATGCTATCTGCTCCCTTCTTATATAGATGTCTCGTAATCAGTGGATAGTTGGCTGCGTGGAATACCAGGTTATTCTTCTGTGTGGTGGTATATTCTTGTGGCGTAGTACCTGTGCTCAAGTACTGGATAATCTCTACAAAGTAGTCATCAACAATATGTACTGAGAATAATTGTGCATCCAGAAAGTTGTCTTCTAAATTCGTCGGTTCCTCTCCATTTGTGACCCTTGATAGGTGGTCAGGTCCTGCATTTAGTTTTCCTGGTTTAACTATTACCTCAAAGTCAAATTCTTGAAACAATAATAAACATCGATAGATTATCCCCCCCAACACTGGCTTGTTGACTAGGTATTTCAGGGCTGAGTGATCTGTAAACATCTTAAAGTGTTTTCCCAATAGGTAATGTCTGAACTTCTATAGTGCATAGACCATAGCTAGGCCTTCTCTTTTTGTTGTGTTATAATTTTATTCAGAGTCTGATAATTTTCTGCTTGTGAACGTTATCGGGTGATCCAAGTCTCATGCTCCTAGTTTCTCTAAGATAACTCCAAGTGTTATCGCTGATGCATCTACATGTACATGGAATGGTATCCGGACCGTGTTGACACTCGTCATTCCATTGATACTTTGTATCCTTCCTTAACAATTTTTCCATTGGTGTTGTGATCTGTGCATAGCCTTTGATGAATTTCATGTAGTATCCTATGTTTCCTAACTTTTCTCTTAGCTGGCAGACTGTTTTTGGTGCTTGTAAGTTAACAATGACTACGTTTTTTTCCAGATCCACTAGCAAGCCTTGTTTTCATAGTATATGGCCCAATAGTATCCCAAACGGTGTTCCAAATATGCATTTCTTGATATTCAATGATATCTGGCACTGTCTGCATCGTTCTAACATCATCCGTAAAAATTCCACATGATTTTTCAACAGACTATAAATTGTCTAGTCATCCATGTATACTTCTAGAAATTGATGGATGAATTCCTTAAATGCTGCGATGACCACTCTGGAGAATATTGCATGTGCATTCTTCAATCTGAACGGCATGACTGTGTACTAATAAGATCCCCATTCTGTCACAAACGTGGTCTTATGTCTATCCTCCTGTGCTATCTTAATATGATGGTAGCATGAAAATACATCGGTGAATAAGTAAGCTTCGTGTCCCCCCACATTCTCTAACACTTCATCCATGAATGGTGTAGGGAATGGGTCGTGCAGGCATGCATCATTCAAATTCCTCAAGTCAATGCATATCCTGATCCCTCTTCTTTGTTTCTTGTCTTGTACTACCATCAGGCTTATCCATTCTGATTCCTCGACTGGTTTGATGATGCCAGCTTTGAGCATCCTGTTGATATCATCTTTAACTTTCTATTTATATATGGGATTCAGTCTGTGCAAGATACCAGATATATAAAATATGCAGAACATAAATAAAATGCTAGAAATGGCAGAATAACAATAAAATATCCAGCATAATCTCCACAACAACACATAAATGATATAAGAACAACAATAGAAATATCACTTTGATTCAGAAATAAATGTTCATAGGCCTCTTCAAGGGGGAAACCTCCAATCGAGCAGTGCTCTGTTACAATAATCTCCAAGCTAGGGTTTTCATACCCTCGACCTTTATTTATACTAAATATTTCTATTAAAAGAAGCATCTAGAGGAAGATCCTTCTAGAAGCGGAAGCTTCTATTAGGTCTTCTTACATCCACCTTATTCTATTTTATTGAAAGGAATTATTAATATTGACCTTTATTACATCCGAATACATTGATCTACCTATGTGCGGGTTAGGACCTTAACATATCCGCCCCCTTAAAAACAAGCTTGTCCTCAAGGCTTGAGATGTGGAAACTGTTGTAGAATGGTAGCTGGTTCCCAAGTGGCATCTGTTGGAGTCATATCTTTCCACTGTACCCGCACTTCCTTGATGGTTCTCTGACGCAGGCGGCGCTCACGCTGGTCCAAAATTGCTTCTGGCTATAGCCAAATGGATCCTTCTTCAGCTAACTCTGGAAGGTTGGTTTGAATTTGGCACCTGGTTCCAATCACCTTCTTCAAGCATGAAACATGAAAAACAGGAT